>CM047878.1:9988639-10049061 GCA_026212405.1 Petrea volubilis
TTTGGTGCAAAATGTCGCCCAGCTTTTGCAAATGCAAGTGCCTAATTGTGGCCTTCCAAATCCTGGTTTTCTAAATGCCCAATTGGGTGGGGCTAATGGCAATAGTGTCGTGCAGCAATCAGCAGACGGGAATGGTTTAATGCATATAAACCAAAATGCTGCTCTAAGTAAGAATTTTGGTTCGCCTCAAGCTCAGCCGAATCAGAATGTCTTCTCACCTGGTGGTGGTACATCACAGGTTGCTTCTTGATTTGACTTTCTGTAACAGATCATAGTTTCAAAAGTTTATTAATGTGTCCTGAAATACTTTTCGAGTTTGACTACAATGATCTTTTGTGCCATTTATTTGTTATAGAAGTATAATTATGTCTATTTCCAGTTTAAATTCTACCTATTATGATGTCTGACTGCAGAGATATAGATTCTGCTTCATGGATACTAAAGGAATAGAGACTTAAACAGGGGTTTTAAAATGATATCAATCTCGGGCAACGCGTTGTAATTGTGTGATACAACATGGTTCATATAGGAGTGGCATAAAACTATAATAACTTATTTGATCATGGAATGTTGATTGGGCATAGTGAAATTAGTGATTTAATGGATGTAGTCTCTTGCTGATGGTGTTTAAAAGTAGCCAAAAGCAAATTCTGATTATTTTCTTCTGGCAATGAAAAAGAAAAGAGCTTCTCTCGCTTGGCATGAAAACTGCATTTTTTGCAAAAGAATTCTAGTGAAGGCCGTCACACTCTTTTTCTCTTGGTTTATTGAAGAAAATGAAGGGAAAAGGGGTACAAGAACTCGAATGGGTGCAAGTTGATATCATTTTTGCTGATAGTACCTAACTTATCATCGCACTTGATATCATGAAAAGGCTTCGAATAGTAATGGCATTTCTAAGCTTTACATATTTTTCTTAGAGCATGATTGATCTCTGTCCTAGGTGCTCGAACTCCTGAGGAATTCTTATTTTTGAAGAACATGATTGATCTCGGTCCCCTAGCTCAATAGGATTAGCAGTTAATGTACATGTTAGATTAAGCCTCAGATGAGTGTATTTAATTATGAATAGTTTGTATGATGAAAATGTTGTGACATAACTATTCTTGAGACATCCTTTTCCCCATTATCTTTAATTGATAATATTCAAATAAGTATCAAAAAATTATATACATTTTGGTTATAAGAGTTGGAATATTGAAATGTCATGTTTCTTTATAGTAGCATGGTTGATAGTGGGGACGAAAATATGTTATTTCTTTTGTTTTTATGTTTAATCATATCACAATGTGAGCATAAAGATCCACCTAGTTTGAATAGTCTCATTTTGAATATAGTGTGTTATGATTGGGAACTTGACTAATCATTATGAATCACATTCATTGTGCATGCATTTAATCACATTAATGGTCCATTTAATCCATAGTAACTTTTTTAAGTCTTGGGAGGAATTTGGCCAGTCTTTCTTGGTCTTTTGTCCTCCTCTTTTTGGGGGATATGGGAAATATATATTCGAGATGACTTTACTGTCACATGTCATTGATGGGTAGTACCTAATGATAATTTTGCTTAAATGATTTAAGTCATGTACTCTGCGCATACCAAGTGGGATTTTATGACCTTATGAGAATGTGATCTCAAACTATACTTGCATTTCTCATCATTCTTTCTGTGAGCTTCTGATTCTCTTGACTCAAACCACTATTTGCTCTTTGTATCTATCTGCTGAATTCTTTCAGTAATGATCACAACAAGTAAACAGTTCACCAGTTTTTTCATAAGAGTACTGTTGAAATAATCAGTATATTGATTCCTCCCTTAGCTGTAAAACCTTTTTGTGATTTTCCGTAAGATGATATATAAAAGACATTATTGAATAGAGCTATTTGTATACATGGTTGGCAAAATTTAGGTAGAATATTGTATGAAATAGTAATTTGACAGTTCTTTTGATTCCCGGAATTCTTGGCCTTAAATGCTTTTCCGTGATTGATGGATAAAAGAAGTCATGTGGGACGTGGAACTTTACTTGTTAGAAACTCTATTGACCATAGTCTATACATGGATAGAGTACTTCTCTGTTGTCTGTCTTATTTCTAAAACTACCTTATTTCCTTCAAGGAGGGATTTCAAGCTGTGTTACGTTTTTTGCAGAATAATGCCGGAGTAGTAAATGGGGTGAATGACAGAAATAACAGCTGGAGAAAATCTCATCACAAGAATTTCACTGGGAATCATGAACATGATGCATCAAAGAGAGGGTATGCTTGCTTTTATTATTTCCTGAACTTGGGAAAGATTGGGTGAGTGAATGATGATACTTCCCTGTTTTCAAATCTCTGTAGATTTGGCAAGAGGCAGTTTCCTCATCGGCAAAATGCGCAAGGAAAATTCAAGTTTAATAAGGAAAATCAAGGAAAAGGTGGGGGTCTTCTCAAATTCTGAATGTTTTGCTAATCACTGGATTATCTTGAACTAAATAAGTGATCAGCAAGGAAATGTAGGACTTCATTTTACTCTTTACTGATTTTAGCATGCATCAAATTCGGCATAGTTTTTGTTATTTTGCTTTTTGGTAAGTTGTGCATGTTGTTTTTGTTAATAGCATATAACAATTTCTCCTACTAAAAATGTTCTGGAGCTTTTCATCTGTGTAAATTTAATTGACAGGGCACAGACCAATATTTCTTACCTTTGAGAATTGCCCTTGACCAACTTGTTTCTAACCTTTACAACCTGTGCTTTGCCATTTGATAAAAGTGATACTCACCGTTTGGCACATAGAAGATATAATTTATAAGATGCCTTGGCATTTCTTCTCCTGATCATTTGCTGCTTTATCAGATATCGACGTTATTTTGGTTGATAACTAGCAAATTTTTTTTTTGGGATCTGTTGGGGGGAGGGGCCTGTTGCTATGGTGTTTGGAGATTTGAGTGTCTTGGTGCAAGAACATTATAAATTTGCAAAGGAAAAACTTGTATTTCCTTGTCCTGCTTCTGCTGTTTTCCTTAATCGTTACTTGCTCCCAAGAATCTATCAGTAGGTAATGTGTCATCATTATCCAACCAAAAAGTCTGTTGTCGCTACTCCTGGAACTAACTCCAAGCTATGTAAATGTATCTCTAATTTCTCATGGAGGTGCACCATGACTGAACAGGAGCATGTACGTAGGTTTTTATGTGAATGTCCTTGCTTAGGTTCCTTGCTTGCAGTGCTAATGAACTTTCTATGTTTCCTATCCTTAAATAGTATTTGACCATCACAGTCGCATCAGAAAACTTTCTTCTTGCTGTAGTCTAGCCAAAGGAGCCACTTCAATCTCATCTCTCATCATGTTAACAAAAATTTTCATCAAACTTAACAGAATCGGTTTTAAATGCATCTGCAATATTTTTGTGGGTGAATAAACTGCTGATGAGCCTCATGCTAGGAAAAGAATATCTAGATTTATTTCACCACTTCTGGAGCTTCTGCTATTGGTTGCAAATGTGTTTTTCTTATGCTGTGTTGTGTGTTGGTTCTGTGTGACCGACTTTCTGCAACTTGCCTTAAATAGGTGCTGTATTTGTTTGAAAAATATTGGATGCTGACCCCTCTCTGGTTTGTAGCTGCTTGCAATCTGTTGTCAGGGGTTTTTGCATTGGCTTAGATCTTTTTTCTGTGTTCATTCAGGAAGTAAAAATATTGGAGTGAAGAACTTTACCTTTTCCAACTCCTCTGAACAAATTCAAGCGGGGAAGAAGAGGTAACTATGATTAATCTCATAGTTTTGGATGTTATTGTGGAAATAATTCTGTCAATTGTAATACTGAAGAGAGTTGTAGGACCAGATTGTCAACTGTATCTAGGGTTTACAGATTCAAAATGGGGACAATTCAAAGAAATGCCTGTTGTTCTGGAACTGCCTCTTCTGTTAGCCATCACGTCTTTTGTTTTCGTTGCCTCTCGCTTTGATATCTTTTTTCTTTCTCTACCGATCTCTTTTCTGTTCTTGCTTTGTTCTTGGTGTGGACTTTATGGTATTGCTGCATTAGATTTTCTAATTTCATTTTTCTCCTTGCCTTTTCAATCAAGGTCGATTTTGTTAAACTACACAGAACAAGAAATTCGACAATGGCGTGAAGAGCGCAGGAAAAATTACCCATCAAATGCCAATATGGAAAAGGTTTGTCTTTATCATAGTTGTTAAAAGTGCACATAGCGCGCTTTGAAGTGATGCACAGCCCTTGCGCTTCGCAGTTCCCTGCGCATTGAGTTTTCCTGAGGCGCGTGCTTAGGGCGCTTTCTGTGCTATAGCTCAGAAGCTCAAAGCGAGCGATTTGAGCGCTATGTGTAGAGGGCTATGTTTTTCCAAAAAGGGACAATAGAAAAGAGCCCATATGCAATGGGCTAGGATTTTTTAAAAGACCAGATAGAAAAGAGTTCTATACGGCTGGGGTTTATTAAAAGAGCCAATAGAACGTTACCTAGAAAATTAAAAATGTATGCCCTCTACTCAATGTTTCTTTCGACAATTTTAGTTGTCTTGATGGTTTTTTGTCTTCTTTTGGTCGTTTTCTTACTTTTTTCTTGTGTCCATGAGGTTATTCCCTTTTTTTTTTATTTATTGAAATTGGACTGAAAATATGCTGGGATCCTCTCAAACTTGCTGAAATATCCTAAAATTTGTTAATGTTACTTGAACAAGCTATCTTCCTTGTGATCACTAATTTCTAGTTTTTTACATGCTTCAGAATTGTGTAAATTTATTAGTACTCTTGAATCTCTTCCTGCAGAAACAGAAAGAGAATCCGACACAGCCAGCGGTCACTGATGCAGCTGCCAAGATACGGCGGCAGGTATTTTTACTCAGTTACTAAACAGCAAATTCGAGGCTAGGACCACCATATTTTCATGTATACAATAGATGCCCTGATCATTTGTATTGCCTATCAATTGTTGGAATGACACCTTTTGAGTTTAACCATGAACACCACAACAATTCAATGGCTCATAACCACCCACACTGCAGCTACTTAACTGCAGACATCATCACTACCACAGTGCATCTACTTAACCACAGACCAGCATTAGCTTAGTCGCCTTTTTAAATAATACAGACCCCTGGTAATTACCACGCAACAGGCGCTGAACTGAAGACCAGCATTATCTTAGTCACCTTGATAAAAATTACAAATACAGTCCCATGTGAAACTGTGGGCCAGCACATCTTCCTCCATAGGAAAATTTCCCATTTTTACAGTTCCTCTTCTTATTTTTCAATTTTTTTATGCATCAACTGTATATAAGAACATATAACTCATAATCATCCATCATCCTGTCATTACATGTTTCCTCTCGGGGCTTGGTTTTGCTGTCTTTTAAGGACAGGATAACGTTATTAGTGCTGCCGGTAGTGTTCGAATGATTTGTGAGATGTTGGGGAGGGGTGGGGCAATGGGGCATGGTTCATTTTAATAAGCTGCTGTATCTGTGCTCGATGTTTTTGTACATCTTGTTCTCAAACACCTTTTTTGTAGTATTTCCATTTTATTGCATGTTGAATGTTCTGAATAAGACTTCTTTTTCTTTCCATGTGGTATTTTAATGGCATTTGCCCCTGTGGATTACTTGGTACTAAAAATTCCACTTATTAGTTATTTTATTCTTGTAAAAGATGCTTATTTTCTCTATGCAAGCGAGATAATGAAATAATGAATTTTTTTTGCAGCAACTCAAGGAGATATTGGCAAAACAAGCTGAATTAGGCTGTGAAGTTGCAGAAATACCAGCTTCTTACTTATCAGATTCAGAGCGACAGACAGATGGTAGGCAACAAAAGACGTTTGGCAAGAAGGAACGATTTCATAACAAGTTTGACAAGAAGGGCAAATTCCACCAAAATGACCGGTTCTCTAAGAGACAAAGGTCTGATTCAGCAAATTCGTCCGATCAAAAGCAGAGATTCACTAACAATAAAAGGGAGCCTTCTCTCTTAAAGAAACTGTTAAGTTCTGATGTCAAAAGAGATAAGAAACATTTGTTGCAGATATTTAGGTTCATGGTGAAGAATTCGTTCTTCGAAAATTGGCCTGAGAAATCTCTGAAATTTCCTGTAGTTATTGTCAGAGAATCTGGAGGTGAAGGTGAGCTTGTGCCAAATAGTGTAGATAATCAAATGGTTTGTGATGATAGAAGCAGTCTTGAAACTGATGGTCTGGATGAAGATGAAGGTGAAAGGCCTCAAGAAGTTGGACAAATCCTGGGTTGAGGTACTTTCCGCTTTTATGTACAATGCTCTGGTATTTATATATCTGATGTATGTAACCGTATTCACTTGTGATACTCGAGAAATTTTTTGTTGTAATCGTACTCGTCGGTTTTCATTTTCAATTTTCAACTTTTGAAATGTCATATTGTGAAAATGAAAATGTGTTTTATTGTGTTATTGTGTGGAAATGACAATGTAAATATTGATTTTGATTTTTGAAATTAAAAATGATATTTTCATGTTGAGATGATTATTTGTGAGTTCAATGTAGAATTAGCCAAATTATATCGGATTAAATTAGGAGTGTAAATGGATATTAAATAAAGCGAATATGCAGTATTTGTATCCGATCAAAGTTTACGATATCCGTATGTATCAAAGTCTAGATATTCACAACTTCATATTGGAATTCGAATTTGGGTGATATTTTGTGAATTCAAATATATTTATATCCAGTTAGCATTTTTGAAAATCAGGCAAAATGCAGATATTTGGATATTTGAATCTTAGCTTTTGCTTACAAATATCAAAATATTTGATTAAATTATCCAAATATTCGAATTTATTTATTTAAATAAAGAAGATTAAATATAACTTATATGACTTATCTTATTAAAATTTTGTTTATATAAGAGTATTATATGTTTATTGATATAAGTAAAATTAACATATTTACTTATGTTTTTATTGTGTTGTAAATTATGGAGATAAGGGCCAATTAGATTTTTTTTAAAAAAAAATTGTTTTGCTTAAAATATATGTTATCATTGTTGTAATATTATTAACAATAGTAATATTTTTTTTAATGTTATTTATCGGACACGAATAACATATTTAATTAAATGGATATATTCAATGGATACATATTTGGATATTAAACAGCGAGGGTATTTACTTACTATATTTGTATTCATTTATTACTCAGATACTTATAATGAGATATGGATAATGTCTGCTTTAAAAGGATAATATATCCTATCAATGGATATGAATGCAAACGATAATCGAATTGTTGGTTATCTATTTATGACCTTTGATTAAACTATTAGCATTTGATTTTAGTGTGTGTGTGTGTGTGTGTGTGTGTTTAAAGAGACCTGAAAGATGACATCTTTCCTCAAGATAGTTTTATGGGTCTTCTGAAAGTGCTTGCCTGTTATGTCTAGGAGTGTAGCATAAATGCAAATAGACATGTAGACTTTTTCTTCTGGAGAATCTATGACTCCATAAACAAGTCTTAAGAAGGATGTTTTACTAAATGATTAGTTAAATATACAACACAACATGGACTAAATCAAGATTATTTGAAATCATAGTACTATTTGACAATGGTGGTGGTGGTGGGGCAGTTCGGATCTTCTATTGCATAATCGCGTTACATCCTCTATTGCACTCATCATCCTTATCTCGACCGCTCGCCAATACACGTGGCGTGTAATGATGAGTGCAATAGAGGATGTAACGCGATTATGCAATAAAAGATCCGATCGAATTGGTGGTAGGGTACCGTCCCATGGACAAGAATATGAAGCTTGATCTTGTTTAGTGCTGCCACAATATCGGTCATAACAATCCTATCTTGAGGATTATCAGCACAGCAATTCAGTGCTAGTTCCATGATAGATGATAGGCAGCTAATTAACTTGTCATTGTAAAACTTATTGTCGGCACTTAATAAGTTGGCATCGACGACTCGGGCAATCCCATTGCGAAGAGAATCACTTATCCACTTCTTAAGGCTTAAATTCCCGTCAAACATGTCATCGCTCGGCTTTGTCCAAGAAAA
The DNA here is from genome assembly GCA_026212405.1 of Petrea volubilis. NCBI lineage: Eukaryota > Viridiplantae > Streptophyta > Magnoliopsida > Lamiales > Verbenaceae > Petrea > Petrea volubilis. Next base: position 9,996,679 of record CM047878.1, read on the forward strand.
TGTCTACATCAACAGTATGCCGTAGCTATAGATGTCGCATTTCGGCGATACTAGCCCCTTCGATCCATACGTTGCAATCACCATAAAAGAAGAAAGAAGAAACCTATCTGATGTGGTTGGAATGTGTCTTTGAACAGGTGCTCCCTTGTGTCCGAGCTGGGGTGTCTACAAAGTCCATGAGCTCATCAACGATACTTATAGTTTTCTTCTTGTGGTGCTTGTTCATTTTTTTCACTGCTTTCTTATTTTTCAATGAAAGGTTATAGCAGTCCTTTGCATTCCATTGATTCAGTTTGACCTCTTCAATTCCATTTTTATGGATAATTTCACTTATAACTGAAAAGTAGGTACGACAACTTTAAATACATTAAGGTCTACCCAATACAATCCGGATCCTTTGTTATAAAATGATGCTACATCTCCTCCTACACTCATCAATGCGCACCAAGTGTATTGGTGATTGATTGAAATAAGGAAAGAGAATTTTAAAAAAAAAATTTATATCATAATTTTTTTTTTAATCCTTATCTCAATTGCTCACCAATACACATGGCGTGCATTAATGAATATAGGAGAAAATTTAATATCGTGTTATAGCAGAGGATCCGGACTGTACCAATATAACATTGTCAGCCAAAGGAGCATCTACAACAAGAAATCTCAGCATCAATGTCGTCCTTTAAAGTTCCTTTCGTAACGACACTGGGGGCCAGTTCTATTTCTGGTCATCAGGTCTATCCTCAAGTCTTGCCTGTTGTCTGTTGTCTCACTACCACGCACATTTTCTGATTTTCTCTGTCTCTGTCTCTGTCTCCTTTTTATTTAACCTCCTCTCTGACTTTTCAACATTCCTTTCTATTTCTTCTCTCCATTTTGTTATTTAAATGACACTGTTTCTCTCTCTCTTTTTTTTCTTCTTAGTTTCTCTTTGCTAATAATACATATAAGAAATATATTAAAAATAACTACAATGTATGAATATATAAAATTTAATGAATATTTATTTTTTTACTGTAAAAATTTAAACATAAAATTAAATTATATCTTATTTTTATTTTGCAAGCCATTAATTTACATAATTAGATCCCATCGATCACCAATATGTAATAAACTCCTTGAACATTTCCAATGGGGAACAAAACAATGTGATCTGATTTTAAATTCATGAGTGGAAACAAATTAATGAACGATTAATGAAATTTTCCTTTAAAAATTCGAAAAGAACATACACAATTATATTACGAAAGAGCAAGTACCATAAAATATTTACTTATTAAAATCTGCTTTTAACAGGCTCAAAAAAAAAAAAAAAAAAAAAAGAGAACACTGTTTTTGACATTTGGGCACGATATTATTGTATACAGTATTTGGTTAAGAATTATTTTCGTATTATTTTTCAGAATTCATATCATAAAAGTAATTAAATATTTTTTGTAACCTATGTAGTTTATTTATATATGAAAGCTAATTTCTTAGAAACATTATTCCCATTATCCATGTAGTACATTCACATGGTTATCTAACAAAAGCACAACAAAAATGAATAGTAGACTAATGAATTATTTCTTTCTGTATGAATGTGTGTGTGTGTGTTTCTAATGTGCGAGTGAGTATTTATAGTAGCATATTAAATGGATAAATGAGTAAATGACAACCGAATAATAATTAATAGTTCTGCATAAAAAAACTGCAAAATTCATTTTTTCTGTTTTGTATTGTATCATTTGTAATATTTACCCCTTATACTATTGGAAACACCATTTACCCCCCGAAAATTGATTGCCTTCAATATTAATAATAAAAGTATCCTTTATTTTATCGTATGAATACTGTCTTATTATCTTAATATCAATATTGGTGGAAATAATTTTTTTTCTCAATAAATTATAAGATCCCTTATTTCAGTGAAATGTTTGAGACGAAAAATGGGTTCTTACGAATGAAGCTACATGATTATGCAATAAATTCCACATAACCACAGCAAAGATTTTTGATTAATAAATTAAACAATACATGCATTCAGTTTTGGCTGTAAATTTTTAGAAAATACAAGTACAGTAGTGCTCTGAAGCAGATGAATAGTTTCACTAGCACAACACAAAATATGGCTTTCTTGATCCCATTTTCAGCAACATTGCATGTGATAAGCTCAAACCAAAGGAACTACAAAGATTAGAAAACAAGTTTTAGCTCATAGTTTCACGGCATCATTTCATCATAACACCAAAGAAGGTAAATTCTATAAAGAATAAAGTAAAATTAAAAGGAAAAAAAAGGGATGATTACCAAAGACATCATAAGGGTTGCCTTAATTAAAAAAAAAAAGAAAAAAAAAGGAAAAAGAACCCCTCTATCTATTGTAATTTCAATAAATGGGGGGGGGGGGGGGGGGGTTGTTCGTAATTGGGACAAACCTCAGGGGGTTTTCGGTAGTCATCTCTAAAAATGTGTTTTACCGTTACTAAAATCTTAAACATGCATTTGAAGAAAGCATATATACCATAATCATTTTAATGGAACAACAATGAGTTTCAAGTAGGAGCATTCCAAGAAACATTTCAGGTTACCATTAAGTACATATGATCATCATAACCAAATAGAAGAAGCAACAAACAAAACTGAGATTGGAAAATGTAAATTACACAAGATGACTTACTTTTGTTAGTTCCCAACCTCATTATCCATATCAGGCGAAATGAGGCTCTCAAAATAGGTTGTAGCCTCAAATGTCATAGCTAGTACTGAAACTATGATTCTGTGCACTATGCGAATCGTATATTTTTAAACTTGATCGTAGTTAATCAAGATCTTGCCATCCCTTAACAAAAACAATGGTTTTGGTCTCACAAACTCATGATCTCTAAAATCAAGAAAGAATGGGATGCAAACAACTTTAGCCCAAGATTCTCTAACACCCTATTCCTTCATAACCCATTCATCCATGCAAACATTACGTTCACAATATACAACAAGGCAACCTCCTAAATTGTGTACCACGACTCTGACATCATCATCAAGATTAGGCATAGGTAACTTGGCAAAGGCATCCATTGTAAGATTATGAGAAACAACAACCCACTCTGGTTCATAGAAGTCATACACTGAACAATGGATGGCTCCATTTAGAAACATGCCCGGCCCACCGAACGTATCCCTACCAGGCCAACCTGACAAAGTCTTCTAAGAGTTAGTCCTCGTATTGTACACCTTTATTATAGTTTCATGTTCCATCACCTTATAATCATCATGCAACTCATGATACCCAAATTCAAATGTTATGTTGTAGTAACCAACATCCAAATCTATACCAGAGTTTGGCAACATTTTCGATTTTCCTATAGTCGGATTCCACAAAATGATGACATTAGTGGGCAAACGCACACAAACCAAACCATTACGAGAGCCCACAAGCCATATCACATCATCTTGCTCAACAAAATGACAATCAAACTGAACACCATTAAGCAACAAGTTTTCATCAACTACTAGGTAAATAGAATCAGTTATGGCATGAGTGGAATCCTCGACTAAGTTGTGAAGAGAACAATTGTATATATCCATGGGAGAGGTTCTGGGGCCAAAGATGAGCCTGTTATGGATGTATACATTTTTCTTGGTTGAAATCTTGAGGTGGGCCTTGACAAAGTCAGAGCTAGAAATTAAGGAAAGCCATTCCTTTGAAACAGATCTAAAACGTAGGAGAGACTTAACAGGTAATCTCAAGAGTATCTCCGTAATGATTTCTTAGGGCAATGTCCTTCCAATTGTTATTTCGTCATCCAAATCTAGTGAAACTAAGCTTTCAAAGTAAACTGTAGTTTCAAGTTGGTAGCCACCACCAAAATGATCAACAACACATTGGTTTGTTGGATCATATATCTTTAACTTTGAACGATATTGCATCAATATCTTTCCATCCTCAATAAAAAACAACGGATTTGGTCTAACTAATTTGCGATCCCATTGATCAAAACAGAATGGTATTCGCATAACTTTAGTCCACGATTCTATCACACCATATTCCTTCATGATCCATACATCCAAGTCTTTGCTATGTTCACAACATACCGAAAGGCAGCCTCCTAAAATGTTCATATCGACCACGCCATCATCGTCATCATTATCAATCTTAGGCAAATGCAACACACCAAAGGTCTCCATTGCGAGATCGTAGGAAACAATCCAATTAGCCAGTATATTAACATTATCAGCCACTAACCAATGAATGGTTCCATTCATAAACTTACCCGACATACCAAGCGTATCCCCACATGGCCAATTCAACAAAATATTTTACGAATTGCTCCTCAAACTGCAAACTTTGACTCGAGTCTTTAGCACATATATGCCATCCCTAATATTTAGAATCTCCACCACCTTATAATCATCATTTAACTCATCATAACCAAAGCCAAATCCTACAAATGCGTACCTAATATTCAAATCTGTACCAGAGTTGGGCAACTCCTTGCATTGTCTGATTGTGGGGTTCCACAAGTACAAACTACCCGACCACATTATTTGGTTTCAAAAATTGCCAATAAAAGCAATCGTAACCGGCAGGTAAATTTTCATACCTTCCAGGTATAAGATAAATTGAACTAATGAAATTAGTGTCCTCAACTGTAGAGCCAAGAGGACAAGTGTACAGATCCATGGAAGGGTTTCTGGTGCTAACCATAAGTCTATGGAGAGAATTTATTTCATTCTTGGTTGAAAACTTGAGATGGGCCTCTGCAAAATAGTAATTTGAAATCAAGAAAAGCCATGATTTTGGGACGCACGTGAATCTCAAGAGGGTTTTGATGGGCAGCCTCTACAGGATTTTTGTGATAATTTCTTGAGGAAGATTGGTTAAAGACGGTGAAACTTGGGTTGTTGTTGTAATCATCTTGATTTCATTTTCCATAATTTTAACTTGTTGAATTTCTGCAATGTGGTAGTCCAACAGAGAAAGACTAAGAATAGACATGTTTTTTCAAGGGCAAAGGCACAGTAGTGAAGCAAAACAGACTGTAGGAATAATTGAAGCAAAACGTATTGTTATGAGTACGGTTAGGCTGCATTTGATTAGTGAACTTTGAAAACCCCATTTATTCTTCAAAACCACATTTAACCTATATTGAATGTGTGAAAATTTTTTTGGTACATAAATGGTGGCATGTAGGTTTTAGATTCAAACTATTGTTACAGGTGTTTGTTTCCCCACAATGTGATTCACTTTTTCATTTTCATAATGAAGTTTACCAACTTACCCTTTACCTTGTGTGGCTACACGTGTGAAAATTCTTGTAAGCTAGATGCATTTAAGTGGCAGGAAACATGTATGTGAATCACTTACAACACACCAATATTGACTGCCATCACATTTCCACAATAATTTCTATTGTGAAACAACACAGTTAGTAATGGAAAGAATTATTATTATTGTTATTATTATTATTATTATTATTATTATTATTATTATAGAGAGAGATTGATGTATGCATGAAAGCACATGTAATGAAATTATTACTTAGGCATGCGCATATGACCATTCCGCATAGCTCTAAAAAGAAGCGAGTAAAATCTGATTAAATGGGTTTACGTGGATCATGTAAATGATCAATCAATTCGCAAGAAAAAAATCTAATTAAACGGACTGTCTAGCTCTTATCTGAAAAAAAAGTACAGAGAGAATCCTCCAAAAGTGACTAATCAGTTCCAAATCTCCAACATATCTCCTTTTTTCTGAAATGCATGTTGTCTAATAGGCACTTCTCTACTCATTCTACATATACCCCCAAAAGCCAAGCTTAAAAATTCATCCTCAATTTTTATCACCTAATAACACATACGCAAGCACTACACTATGTCATCCCCTGATCGTTGACGTGTTAGGTATCAGGTGATTCTAAATTCTCACCTACGATTTACACCATGTGAGCAACGCTTGCTAATTCTTTTAATGTATGATTTCACCAATAATAATGACATTCAGTAGGGGGAAGTCATGGTGCTGGCTTGTGACTACTTGGCAAGGGAACTATCATCTCGACTTGATTGTCTTTTTCGTTTCTAAAGATCCAAGTGAAGCTCATCCAACTCCGCCACCAATACTTAAAGTTTAGAAAATTTCTCAAGTTAGCAGGTGTCTTCTACGACCAGACGGCCAATGTTGTTACCAACGATGATGAGTACACATGCTTTATAGGCGATCAGATCTACTATGGCGTATTAAAGTTTATATTAATTTAATAAAAAATTTTTGTGAAGTATGTTTTACTAAAAATAATATTCTCATCAATATTATTACATTACAAATCACAGGAATGCTAGTCGTATCAAAGGTTTCGTTCAAAAGGACTCTATTGGTAGGACCAACTTCACTTTATTTTTCGAAAATGCAGGGCGGCTTTGTTGGGACTAGAACCACTAGAAAGTTATGTTGATCTAGCTATATCTTCAGATTCGTCAGAGGACTAAACCAAAATTATAAGGGTAGGCATGGTTGGAATTAAGAAAAATTGCAAGTGTTGTAAAGCTAATTTGCATTTTATGAATTTGAAGAAAAAGTCAGTGTATTGAGTTTTTACCTCCTAGTTACTTGAAGTTTAGTGATACACTGGTTTGGTTAAAAGTTCATGACCACAGTCCTCCATTATAGGAGTAAATTTGTTTTTTTAAATAGTATTGAAGATGGGTATTTTAATTTAGCTGAGATCATTACAATAGCACAAATGAACTTCGATGCGAACAAATAGCTTGACTCTTCAAAAATTCTCCTATATTAATATAACAGAGAAGACCAAACTCTAAAATTAATCCATGCAAAATTAAATAGGCTAAATAGCACTAAGTGAACATTAAAAATAACATAACAAATCACATCATACTTCTATAAATATCAATATTAATAAGACGCATTATGCATCACGCCTCCACAATACCCCATACAAGCAAAATAGCAATCCATAATAGCCAGAGCATCATTATGTATTTTTAAGTCCTAGACTGTATGGGAGTAGTACTTAAGCTAATTTACAAAATAATCCTAACAAGCTCTTGCAAGAGCTTTCAAGTCCAAAAGCACCGTTTCTTCATAGACAAAAGACAACATTACCAGATTAAAATTACATCATTTGCGGGAACGGCTATTCTCCAACAACATCTGGATGTACTTAGTTCTTGCTGAGTCTGGCATTCCCTAGAAGGCGAGTAAGTTAGGGTCGTTGTTGGTAACAAGTTAGACTCGAGATTGCCTCAAACAAAGCAGTCTTGAAAGAATCAGTTTGCGGTTGGACAGATAGCATTCTCACGCTAGACTTGTTCATTTTACCAGCCAAATCGTCCAACACAACAGTAACTTTGTCCGTCCAACTATCCATCAGCAATCCCATTTGAGCGTTTGATGCAAATTCCTTGCGCTTCCGTTTACTTCCTGAGGACCCTTTGGATTTAGAACCACCAGTTGATGGTAAACTCTCAGAAGTGGTTACAACTTCTGCATCAACTAACTCAGTCTTTCGGTGTGCCAAAATTGTAATCTAGTTCTACAGGTGTAGAAGATTCATTTGCGTTTTGGGAAAGGTCAATGTGAAATAATTCCTGAACTACATCAACTACATCAACTCGATTTTTCCCAATCGCTTGATCATTACCAAATATTTTCACCCAACGCCCATACAACGATTGCGCAATCCCTATTATCTTTGTCGCCTTTAGATTTGCCTAAACATCACAAACAATTACTGTATCGAATTAGGATATGTTAATTATATTAAAAAAAATTGTAAGAACACTTGCAAGAAAAACAAATGAGTTAGCATAGAGTTCATATGACTAGAAAAACCTCCAAACACATAATTAACTCCAATGTCAGAGACATTTGCATGACAAACTACTATATATGCATCCCACATTTGTCTTCAGAAATAATCATGTTGTTCTCAACATCCCAAGATGCACCAGCCCCTCCGGACGCATGGAGGATTTCAGTAATAAGTGATAGGTTCTTCTTCCACACTTGCAATTTGGATTTTATATGTCGCTCTTGCAGCCCACAACTTGGGAGTTTTTATGCTAGAATACCCTCTAACTTAGTCATATAACCCCCCCCCCCAAATGATCCGTTCATCTTCCACCCATGTGGCCGGATGCTTTCCAAAGCACAAAGTAGTGTCGTTTCTTCCATCGGTGTCTAGAAATGTCTACGGTTATTCGTACCTTTCCTAGCCCACGAAGACCCATGTGATGAACCAGCAGAGAACTCCATTTAACTTGTGCCATTATCATAGTTTGAATTGAACTCATTAGTAAAAAATTATTCTCCAAAAAGTAGGCATGTTTCATGAAGAAAAAGTTCATGTAAATTTTGATAGTTCATCAGGAGTCAGGTGAATTATGAACATGCAAAATGAACTTTACACAATAAAAAATAATATATTAATATATTGCAAATAGTCAACATTTAGATACATCAATCCAAAATCTCACTAAGAAGTGCCAACCGAAGGACCTAAAGCAACCAAAACACAAATACACAATATAATTGTTTAACAATCCCTGTCAAACCAAGACTAATGCGCATTCATATCAAAATATGTCAAAATTTTAGCATACTCCATTTTAATAGCTATTAAAGACCACATCTTTTGTTACACATTTTTTGCTTGCACAATGAAGGGGCATTCGTTATCGGTGGTGTCTCAATTCCCCCGACTATAATCATTATACATTTGTTGTGCAAGAGTTTTTTGCCACAAACTCCAATTGGGGGTGGGGGTACTTTCTATAGTTGAAATGTAATCATTCTGTCCTCCATTATTGATCTCTTCGTTCTTATCATCGTCTAGCTCGATCGGGTCAACCTCCATTTTTTAGCTTATAAAATTGTGCAAAAAGAGCAAGCTAAAATAATAAAATTTTGCACTTTCATGGGGTAGGATGTGGTGCTTCACAAGCATGCCCATTTTTTCTTCAAGATAGCGAAAACATTTTCTATCACATTACGCGCTTGGGTATGTTTGAGATTGAAATATTTGTATTTGTTTTGCGTGGGCACGTCTTCCTTGCTGCCACTCGTTCAAATGGTAACGAGTTCCCTGAAAGGGTGTAAGAAAACCCTCTGTATTTGTATACCCACAATCACACAAGTAATATGTGCCTACAATTCCATTATTTAAGTCGGGTTACAAAATAAGAGTACGACAAAATTGAGGAGTAACATACTAAAATTTATTAATACAACATATGTCCAAACTAAAATTTTAAATTAATGGACTATAATATAATCAATTACCACTCGGGATCCTCAATCCATTGACTTTAGAGAGTGCACGTAAAACCCTGCTATCGGTAGTGGAACCCTCCCACCCGGCCAAAAACATAAATGAAATTCAAATCGGGATTGCAAACTCTTAATACTTTGACTGCAATGTCCCCCTTTCATAACCAAAATCTTCGTTGATTGCATAATGGCACATGCACATTGTAAGTTCCATCTAGTGCCCCAACACAACTCTAACAAAAAGAAAAAAAAAATGACAAAAGACAATAATAATACCAAACCAATGCAACATTCAAAAAAATAGCAAGTATATGATATTTGTATTACATACCTAGTCAAATTATATACCTTGAAACACTTCCAAGTTTCGTTTGTGCATGTATCTTCAATTGGAATAGGCTCAACCATCAATAAATAACTAATATTTTTCACTGCCTTCAATTTTTGAAGTATTTGCTAATGGTGTGTCCACTACTCTTAAAGTCCTTTTTGACAACACGATTTTTTGTGATGGGCTAACACTGACAAGAATATAGCTACCTTCTTCGGGATCAAAACAAATTTTTCTATACATAACCCCCCTATATGCTCCAACAAGTATACCAATCGAGCGAACGCATTGCAATTCATCCTTAAATTATCAATGCACGCTTGATCATCAAAATGAACCAATTCTCGTAAGTGCTTTTGCTGGTCTGGAATTTTACTAATAATACTCCATCTCCTACGGGCTGACTCAAACTGACAATGGGACTTCCCCCCATGGGACAAGTATTTAGAAAATATGATGAAGAGTGCACTAGTGGGTTGAAAGAAGAACTAGTATAGCCAACATAAAAATATAAATTGAAGATGGAAATCCATAGCTCTACTAATAAGTTTATGGCTCAATAACAGAATTAAAAAAAAAAAAAAAACTTAGAATGTTGACACTAAAGCATATCATTGATCAAAAAATTAATAACAATATCATCTGCCTCATTGTTAAAAAATGAACAATGAGCTGTCTCCTTCTTTTTCTATGGTTGTAAAGAGATGTACTATTTCAAATGACATAAAGTGAAATTTACAACATCCTGATTATATCACAATCGAGTAGCCAAGCACAGTACCGAAGTGTGTGAAATAATAGAAGATGACTGTAAAGATGCGTCTAAATAATGGTCATCGTCATACAAAACCAGGAGAAGATGACTACACAAATATAACTAAATAACAAGAAAATCCCACAAAAACACACACATACACACATAATTTAAACATACACAACACATTTCCTATTAAGTAATAGGCACAACAGATCTCCACCGCGGTCAGCGACAATTACTAAAACATGGATTTCATATTAAATCAAAAAATTACCTTACTCATTTTTGGATTTACGCGGCACTTTGGTCAATCCAGATGATGATGGAGGAAGGCGATACACTAGTACGTATACGACCCAGCTCCTGGAAATCTCGACAAAATGGAATCAAACTTCTAAAGGCACCAGCTGAGAGAACCTACCCATTTAGCACCGTTTCTTTGCTTCTACTGTCTTTTTGGTAACTAGGGTAAATGAAAATAATAGGACCTCAAGAAGGGCAAATTTGATGTTGTAATTTACAAAGTAAAGGGTAAAATGGTAATTGCAAATGGTCACCAAAATTAGTTGCGGGATCCACCACTCAAAAACATCCCCCTGCCCGCTAATAAATTAGGCACTACTATCAATTTTAATTGCGGGTCAGGCATTATTCGTGCCTAACCTGCCACTGCAAAAGTCATGTAACAAACCAGATTTTTGACCACACTAATTCCACTAGTAAATACCACTAAATGCAATCAAACATAGCCTTAAGAGTTAAGACTCTTGAGTTTATATCATTAAAGAAACCGTCTTTGCTCAACTTTTTGGAGGATCCAACTGTATGAGTTTTGTTTGAATGAGTTTTTTGTTTTTTTTTTTTAAATCGGGAAGCTTGAAAAAAAGTCAAAAATTGATTTTTTTAGAATTTATTCAAAGTAGATTCAAATAAAAACACTTTTAATTACCAAATCTAAACACAAAACTACTTGGCCTAAAAAAAACTCTATTGTAAAATATACAACATGAGAAGCACTTTTCTTTTTCTTTTTTTTTAAATCCATCCAAATGGACCTATGTAATCATATAAAATTATGGGAATCTAACTACAAGATAAAAATTGCAATAAAGGTGATTTTTTTAATTATGCAAATTTGAGATGTCTAAGTGGACTGACACTAAAAAGGAGTGCGTGTAAGTGTAATTATTCTTATTTTTTAAATATAAAATTGGCATTACAAATTACATTCATTTTTGTCCTAATTTTTCTACAAAATACTTTAATACTAGAAGTAGGGAAGAAAGAAGATCCCCTACCTCAGCCACGATTGCCCCGTCCTCTGCCACAACCACGTTAAGTAGACTGTGTATGCCCAAAATGCGTAATTGGGGCAATAATAATAGTTTCATCAAGTTGCAACTGATGCTCTTCATTCTACAACATACCATAAAGAGCGTCATAGGTAACATCCTCATGACGAGCTTCCAAAGCTCGAGTAAAAGGACGAAAAGAAGGCTCTAAGTCAATTTTAATAAATTCAACCAAGTCATCATTAGGAACAAGTAACTTGTCAGAAATACTCTTTGCTTTCTGCACATAGGTTTCAATACTATCAGATCCACGACATAAATTATATAACTTAAATTTTAACTCACGTATTTTTGGTTTGGATGTAGTGGCATAAGCCGTTATGAGCTTGTCCCAAGCTTTACGAGCCGTGTCTACACCAATAATTTGAGTAGTGATTGATTCTGAAATAGACACAATAATCCAACTAAGTACCATTTGGTCTTGACGAACTAGGAAGATATAGGCTGGATTAATTTGATTATCCGCTAAAAGGCGATTGAGACCACAACTGAACCATCAATATGATGTTCAAGAGCACATTCCCGGAGTATCCACATGAACTGCATCTTCCAAAGTAAGAAATTCATGGAAGTAAGTTTTATAGGAATCTGATGGGAAATATTTGGCATAGGAGAAAAGGATGGTGGTGCCCTTGAAACAAACATCACGTACTAGTAGAAGTAGCAATTGTGGTGGTAAGGTCAAGTTTTGTTTCTAACATGGCGAATAAGAAAAGCAATAGAAGGAAAAAAAAAAAAAAAAAAAGGATTTCACCAAAAGAACCTAATGTTGTGATAAAATGAAAGATTGGTGAATGTGATGTTTTCTCATTCACAATGAAGTTGTATATATACAAGTAAAATCCAACAAGATAACTACAAAGATAGATATCTATAAGCAAACAAGATCCAACAAAGGTGCATATCTATAAGATTACAACAAAAATAATTATTTATAAGTAAAAATCAGGATATAATTACCTCTCAATTATGATCCTTAGTAATACCAACTTCTCAACACCACATACATGCATAATTCGCAACATACCTCTCAAGCATTTTAACATACTTCTCAATGTTATAATTGCCATATTTCTCAAGCTTGTAAACATTTTTCCGTACAACATTCTCAATAAACACACTAAATACTTTTCATACTTCATATGAAAATAAAAAATACAAATCAAACTAATTTTCCATAATTTCCACAATTAAATCACAAATTAACAAGAAAAATAAATTAGCATAATTTCCGTACAACCACTTAATTATCCAAAAACCTTCATTTTTCCTAAACACTTTTTCTACGATAAAAAACATTTAGAAAACAAATATTAACAAAAATTAAGAACATAACCTTGAGAAATTCTCACGCAAAAATTCTTTAACTTTTCAACCTACAAAACAAGAAAAAAAAACAGTTAAAATAAATATTAAATCCAAATAATTTTCAACTCAAAATAAAAATAAAAATAAAATGGAAAAAATGGAGGAAGGGGGTAACCAACGACTTTTTGGGAATGTAGGGGAGAGGGGGGTTGCTGCCACTGGACTTGTTGATCATGGCTACCGAAGGCAATATAAACAATAGTACGGGTAGGATAGGGCTGTGTTTGGGGTGTAGGGTGGGTTTTTGGCTAGGGAAAGTATTGGGATGGTGTTGGGGGTGAGTTTCTATGTTAAAATGATGTTGTTGTCAGTGAAATCGTTATTGGCTACCATTTTTTTAAGACAAGGGAAGGAATTGGTGGGTTTTACAATTTTTTTTTTCATATAGGAGTGTCACTAATTATCAATTCTAACAACTAAACCCGTAGATTATGTTTTGTAGGGGTTTATAGGTGGGATCATATAGGTATCCCACCCATAATTATATTTGGTGGTAATTTTTTTAGCTCTTGATATAGCCTAGGTCTGGTCTATTATCCTACACTTCTTGGGATAGCCCATCCCAAAAGGAGAGTGGGATAAGCAACCCATTGCTTTTGAGCTTGGCTAATATAATTTCCAAATTACCCAATTAACCCTAAATTCCTTTGATGTCGTTGAACAAAAAGAAATCAATCATCAAAATTATGCAATTATTCAAGATTAACTTGAGAATTGATTTTATAAGTGAGAATGATGATTTCTTAAAAAATATATATACTATATTATATTTATTGATTATGTACTTATATTTTTTTTATATATCATATTTATATTTTATTTCCTAGGTTAGGGTCAATCAAATCTCATTAATTGAAAGGAAATCATAGCATCAATACATTAAGTGAGGTAGAGGGAAAAAAAAACAAAGGGAGATGCATAGGGCATCTCAATTTCCTACAATTGGGAAGACTAAATGTAGGTGTTCAATGATTTTGTCTTAAAAACATATTTAAAGAATGATTAAATAAATTAAAAGTTTATAAATAGCATTTTGGTCTTTATTTATTTATTTTTAAAATGAAAGATTTTATGTAATTTACATACAATCCGTGCATAAAAGATACTGCAACCAAACACCCTTTTTGAGATATCCGTTGAAATAAAACTCACTACCAAACATTTTTATACTAATGATTGATATCATATTTTTGGCCATTATATCTTATAATTTTTATATCACACTTAATCCTATATTGCTACCAAACACAATCTTAATTATTTATCAGCATTAAAGGATATTATGACAACATAAAAGTTATTATCGCTAAAAATACTTAATTAATAACAAAATAAAAAATAATATCACTTAATACATTTATTAGTGACAATTTTTATATGAGCATTTTTATATTTTGTTACTAGCGTTATTTTCTTTAAGAGGAGAGATAGAGTCCGCTCGAATGGGAATTCGAGCGGCCCAAATACTAAATAGTAGAAGGTTATGCCTATTGAACATCATCTCTTCGGATGCATAGTCAACACTCAACAAAGCCAATAGATGGAGGTCCCTTGGGATTAGCTAGAGTCCCTCTCAACCGGCGACAATTTGAGGCAATGTTTTGAAAACCGGACCGGACCGGCCGGTCCGACCGGTTCGACCGGTGACCGGCGCCTGATCCGGTCCGAACCAACCTCCAAAACCGGAACTAACTCGGCCCGCCGTGAACCGGAAAAAACCGGTGAAAAACCGGTTGAACCGGTCCCGGTTCGCGGACCGGTTCGGCGGGCGGATTTAACTTTTTTTTCCCTTTATTAAACCGCGCTGGGCCTCGCGTCGACTCTCCTCTCCACCGTCCGTCAAGTGCCGTCCGTCGTCCGCCACGCCGCGCCTCGACTCTCCGCCGTTCGTTGCCTCGCCTCACTGCCAAGCAGCACCTCCGCCCATCGCCTCGCCTCTCCACCGCGCAGCGCCTCTGCCCATCACCTTGCCTCTCCGCCGCGCCTCGCTTCCCCTCGGCTCTCCACCGTCGTCTCCAACATCTTGGTAAGTGCTAAGTTTTCTGTAATTTTCGGTTTTCAGAAAAGGGGAGGGATTCAGAGGAGGAGAGAGAGAGAGAGAGGAGAAAAACTTCAAGAGAGAGAGAGAGAGGAAATTCTGGAAAAGAGAGAAAAAGAGAGAGAGAATGAACAACAAAAAGAGAAAAAGACAGAAAAGAGAAAAAGAGAGAGAGAATGAACAACAAAAAGAGAGGAAATTCTGGAAAAGAGAGGACGTGACATTTCCTTTCTTTTTGCTGTTATTTTTTAAGTTTTTGGTTTCTATTTTTGTAATTTTCATTTTTATTATGTGTAGTTGTTGTAATTTATTATATGCAACAATTTTCATTTGTTGTAATTTATTTGGTATAATAGAGTTGTATTATTCACCTATTTAAGTATATATATATATATATATTATACTCACTGTAAATATGTTTGAATGTTAACAATTTTAATATATTGTTGGATTTTCTCTAATTTTTTTAATGTAATATATATTTTATCTAATTTTTAATGCTTTAATGCTTGAATGTTAAAATTTTTAATGGAGTTGGATTTTTATTATATAATAAGGTAAGTTTCTTGTTTGATTTTATTATTATTATTGGATTTTCTATAAAAAAAAATTTATGCATTTATGATATTTTTATATAAAAAATTAATTTAATAATTATTACATATTTATGACGTCACACCGGTTGAACCGGTGGTTGAACCGATCAAACCGGTCGAACCGGTGACCAGTAAGGCCGCCGGTTCAGTGTCCGGTCCGGTTTTGAGAACATTGATTTGAGGAGATATGTAATTTGAGGGGGATTGTTGTCGGTGGAGCAATGAGGTGATGTCATATGGCAGCTCTGAAATATGCCACATCAATAGCTTAATGAAAAATTTCATAATTTTTATATAATTGCCCGTGTTTGTATTTTTTGTTCATGAAATAAAAATATCTTTTCATATAAAAGATTATTTTTTTGTGCAACAATGAATCTTTTATTTTGTCCTAATAAAAAAAGAATTTAAAGATATATGCTTCATAAAATGACATTTTAATGATATAAAATTTTAAATATATCTCATTAATTTGATATGATTTTTCAATTACATCATTAATTTTCCTTCAAACATAGATATGAGATAATGAGCATGTTGTAACAGTTGTGTGTTTTGAGTTATATATGTATTTCAATTAAAGAAATATAATCATATTTGTTTATATGTATATATACATATATATTTTGTTTCTTTGCAACACACAATTTGTACATATTCAATCTGTCCTGATGCAGTATACGGGCAATAACTAGTTACAGAAAAGAGATTAAAAGACTCGCCTCTCTAAACATTTGTGTCCAATTTTATGGGCTCAATATGTGGATATTGATATACTTCGGAGAAATATTATGAACTATCCAAAATATGCAACAACATTTTTTTTCGAAATAAAAGTATGCATATCAAGCTCTAATGGGGAAAAAAATGACGTGGTTTCTGAAATACATAAATTCTCCCAATAAAGTCAATTTAACAAAATTACAATACAAAACAAGACTTCAATAACAAAATGTAAAGTGGAAATTTTTTACGCGATTACAACAATCCAAAATGAAATGAAAAGGAAAGTAGCGGGTTTGAATTGGAAATTTATGTGTTGGGTTGAAATTGAGTCGAATCCGAAAGCAATTATGAATATTACACACTGAATTGAGTTGATTCATGGATTTTCTAAGTAATTAGAAAATTATTATGGGTCAACCGATTACTCGAACCAAACCAACTCAATCTGATTCAACCTTTTTTCTTATTTTTTTCAAAAAAGTTATTTTATATAAAAATTTAAAAAAAATTATCACCCTCCTACTAATGTATTAGTTTAAATATAATATTTTAAAGAACATACAGGACTATGAGAAATAAAATAGAATATCATAAATTAGATTAAGTGTTAATTATATTCATTCATCTTCACTTGTCATCGTAGATCGGAAATTTGAAACTTCACTCCCTTTCTCTATGACTGCTTGTCTGATTTCATGTAAGAGGACTTTTTCGATTGATGTAATCTGCCGAACTCTAAATTGTACTTGTTTAATTTAAATTAGCCAGTACTAAGAGAGTGTTTGGCTAAGCTTATTTTACTTATAACATGTTTTTAGAGCTTATTATTCCTGTATTTTATTTTAAAAATAAGTTTCTAAAGTGTTTGCATAAAATAAGATCATGTAACTTATAAGATATTTTTTAAACTTATAAGTTGTAATTTTGTTTAGTAAAAATTAGAGCTTATATATTTTTTTAAGTGTAATGATGATCGAAAAAATAAAGTAGAATTAATTTCATGTAAATAAATATTTTTTGAGATAGTAGAAATGTAATCTTGAAAATAAATAAATATATTTATGTTATTTTATTTTTTAGCATTAGACATCTTATAAATTGTTTAAAAAATAAAAAGTTGAGGGGAGCTTACTCTTTTTTTTTTTAAGCTTATAAGCTCCTAATAACTTATTTTTAAAGCTTATAAACTCATTTACTAAAAAAATTATCAAACACTTTTAAGAAGCTTATAAGCTCCCAAACAACTTATCAGATTTTTTTAAAAGCTTATAAGCTCAGCCAAACACACTCTAACTCCGTTTTGCAATATTAGTAGTTTAAGACTTTAAGGGGTTTTCACATATTAAGGATAAGTTAAGAATGCACTATAGTTTGTACCAAAAAAAAAAAAGCACTATGATCGACAATTTGACCCTTATTAATGATTTATTGAAACTATTCCTAACATTAATCACATATTAAAATTTCCACCAATTTGCATTTAGAGTCCAGCAATTTGAGTCATATGAAAATAAATATGCAACATGTCGCAAGCTTAATTTTTTTTTTTTATTCTATCAATATTACTCGGATGAAAAATTTTGAGTGGAGCCAAAACAATCTAGGTTACAATTTTTATCTATCCCTTCAAAATTTCAATTAATTTTAAATTTTAAATTAATACCATTAATTTTAAAATTTTTAATCCCTCATATACTAAAATTTTAAATAGTCGGCTGCCATAAGTTTATTTTATATAAGAAGCATCAAGAGTTCAACTTATTTATTTTTTGATAAATCATGGAGAAGACATAATATAAAATTGTGGCATGTAAAAGGCACATTACAATGTCCATATGATTTTAAGCATTCAACATAGTTGTATTGAATAACATGATCAGTATGTTTAAAGTTTCCAGTTTCCTTGAACGCATCTTGAAAAAAATGCAATTTTCGAAAACAAAAGTAATAATTAGAGAGGCCAAGGAACTAATTTATGTGGGGTCAAATTTGAAAAAAAAAAGTCATTAAATAGTGTTTTATTTTTATAAAATGACAAATATTTTTTTAAAAAAATTAAAATACTAAAACGATAGATATTGTAAAACGAAAATACTGTTATAAACCGTTGTGAGATTTTAAAAATAAAAATTGAACAATAGCTTGTAAATTGTATCGATAGTGATATCCCGTCTTTTGACCTAATGGACCATACTCCGTATTTCATCTTTAAAAGCATGAGGAGTTTAATGTGGGGAATCGATTTCGACAGTATATGTATGTGGGTGGTGTGTATTTAAGAAAAAAAAAAAGGATATGCGAATAATGGCGGATGTGAAGAGGATCTCTCGTCTTTGTGGAGGTGATTGTGGTTTCATTCCTCACCTGCAC
Organism: Petrea volubilis; assembly: GCA_026212405.1. Lineage (NCBI taxonomy): Eukaryota > Viridiplantae > Streptophyta > Magnoliopsida > Lamiales > Verbenaceae > Petrea > Petrea volubilis. Next base: position 10,015,485 of record CM047878.1, read on the forward strand.
TTATGATCTGATTTCTACGCTGTCATTTGAACATTAATGACCTGCACATGGACATGCATCAAACTTATCTGACCAATAATTTTGAGCATAAATTAAGGGTGACAAGTCATTGATTACGTATAAGAGGTGTAAAATGGCTGCGAATCATAACTATCGAACATTTAATACTAAATTCAGATTATGAGAAGGTTCTCTAGGGACGTGAGTCAATATAAAATTACTTATGACTATGCACACACGTTTTTCACTTTTTGCCCTTTTTTTTTTCAAACATATTTTTGGATTTTGTGGCTATAAAAGGAAAGGGGGAGTTTTAGGATTTTAACCGAGCTACATAGCCTGTTTGGATAGGATTTCCCAATAAGAAAAATACTTTACTTTTTTGGAAAAAAGCACTTGAATAAAAGAAATTAATGTTCGGATGAAATTTTAAAAAAAAATAAAAATCAGAAAAAGAATTCAAAAGTATATATATATATATATATATATATATTATGAAAGCTATGCAAAACAGTTTTCAAAGGAAAATAGCTTTTGAAACCACTATAGAAAAAGTGCGATTTTCAGCGAAAATATCCAATGGAAAATTTTCCATTGAAAATTCCAAAAAAAAAAAAAAAAAAAATCCAGTGGAAATTTCTGCCGAAGTATTTTATTTTAGAAAAAAAATAACAATATAATAAGTATTTATAAACAAAACTATATAAGAACAAATTTGGCCATAACTTAGTAGCAAAGCATTACACTTTTAAGATAGAGGTTCTAGGTTCAAATCCTACTAAGTGCAAAATTAATTTTATATTTCAGAAAACATGCCGGGGGAATTTTTTGTTGGAATTTTTGTTCAATTAAATTCAATTGGATGGAGCGTTGACAAAATTTATTGAGGGACTTTTACGGATTTGGGGATACAAAAAAATTGTTGTGTAGCTTAACCATCTAAGTGGTGGTGATACGATAGCGAAATAGGTATCATTCATTTTCAAAATAAGAGGACGTTGTTTGCAATTTTGCCTTAACTTAGGGATGTAAAGGTATTTCTCTCTTACAAATATCTAGAGACAAAAAGGACATTACATTCCTTTTGTCTGATTTTGTAATAAAGGGACAAAACTCAAGGGGTATTGATAATTATTGAAACAAGAGGAGGTTATATAATTTCATCTAAACTCAAAAGAGGTGAGGGGAATTATCCCTATATATATATATATATATTCTTCATCTCTGTTTTTGTGTTAATATGTATGTCTATATTATATATTTTTACATATTTATTTGTATCTATATTACATTTAATATATAATATAGCATGTTGATATTCTAATTAATTTTACAATTAATTTTATAATTAATATATGCTAGATTTTTATATTTTAGTAATTATGCTAGTTGTAATATTTATTGATATATATAATTTTTATATAAAATTAAATATAATTATTATATTTATAACGTCATATCAGTTAAATCGATTGAACGAGTAACCAGTAAGATCATTGGTTCTATACTTAGTCCGATTTTAAAAATATTGTTGTTTATCATAGAACTTATATGATCTTTATAAATTCATATATATATATATATGTGTGTGTGTGTGTGTGTGTGTGTTAATAATGATGACGTACTAATTTTTATTTTTCAAATATGTAGAAAGTCACATGTGAAAACATGTATGCGATGAGGCACACTTGATATTTGTGTAAATAAAAATATAATATGACTTAATTACATAATTAAATTTGACAGTATGACATTATAAAAATTTATAAGAAGTACAAAAAAGTTAAAATTTAAAATTGAATTATTTTATTAAGAAATAAATAAGAAAGGAAAAATACAAAATTCATTGAATAGTGAATAGAAGAGAGGAGAAATTGACAAGTCCGTAATTATATTTGATTTTGGTGTTTATTTTGTTGGACTTATAACGTATTTTTCTCTATTTGAGCCTTATTATGCGCAAATTTGAGTTAAATCATTGTTTTGTATGTGAGATGGAAAAAATACCATAAAGGACACGAAAAATGGAATCAATAGCTAAGTATTTACACAAAATATTTTGAGAAACAACCTGATCAAAGTAATCCGGAGGAGAAACGGGCAATAAGAATGCGTATGTATGCAAAGAATTTTGAGTACTTACCTAGTTCCAGCTATTTGAAGGAAAAAATGAATTTTTAAATTTGTGTAAGTACGCAAATTATTTTGCGTACATACGCAAATTCTACGACAGCAATTAAAAACTTTCCTTGATTGATTAGAACTCTGATTTGAAAAGATTTTCTAAGCGATTTTCTGCCGCTTTTAAGTCCAGATTCAGGTAAAAACTATTATTACATCTTTTAGCTAGGGGGTTTGAAGATTAGAGAAAAAAACTACTCTTGCAATTTCTATCCATTTTTCATCTAGTTTTGGGATTTCTTTGAAGACGAAAGATTGAAGGGAATCAAAAGGCGAAGGAAAACACCTTTTGGAGGGAAGTTCACATCTGGATTCTCCATAAAACGAGTTTTATTTCTTCTCTTTTTTGCAATCTTTTTCAGATTTCGTTCTTGTTTTTTAAATCCGTTATGAATTAGATTAATTGTCAAGTGTAAGGGATAATATAAATTTTCTTATTTTCTATTTTATGAAAACCCCTTGGATTTGAATAATTTCGTGTGTTTGATGTTTGAATTTGGTTTAATGGTTGTAATGCTTGATTAGAGTTTGATCACCTCTAATAATTGAATTTGAGAATCATTGATGAGGTTAAACGATGATTTGCGATTGCTGCTCTAATAAAATGAAATCAATTGATATTAAAATACATAGGAAGGAGTTTAATATTAAAAATATATTTAATTAAAAAAAATAAATAATAATTTCAGCGGGAAATTTCGTTGAAAATTTATTGAATTAAAAAAAAAATTCAGCTGAAAATCCGCCGAAAATTGAAAAGCAACAAAGGTTTATCCGGCGGATTCGTTCCGCCGAAATTTCGCCGGAAATACCGTTTTTTATTGTAGTATGGTGTTAAATTTTATACAAATAGTTCCTAGTGCTTGGATTAATTGAGTGAGAACTGGTTAGTTTTAGGCCTAGAAAAGATTGTATGAGACGATTCTATGATGCTTGAGAGAGATTGTAGATATATTAGTTCCCGGCTTCACACAACTACGAAATCATTTAATCTAGGGATTGGATTGGAATAGGAATTAGATTAATGAACCTACCTTGCACTTGAACTTTGCCATATTGAATATTAGTTTGACTTTTAAATTTGTTAGATTTAATTTATATGTTTAGTACTTGTTTTGACTTTAGTTTTAAGTTAGAAAACAAACCACCCCATATCGATTAATTTAGCCAAATGCACAAGTCACTTTCACGGGCTAAATCACAGTCCCTGTGGGATTCGACACTCTACTCATCTTATATTACTTGTACGACTGCGTGTACTTGCGCAACCCCAACAGAAAGAAAATCAAAAATTATGTTGAATAGTGAAAATGAGAGAAAAGATAGGAGATATTAAAATGGTATTTGCAAATACTTTTACTTTAAAAGTTGAAATTGCATAGAAAGCAAGAAAAGATTAGATTTTTTTTTGCTGGAAAAAGAAAAACAAGTGGGAACTAGAAAATTATTTAGGATTAGATATTGAATGAATGATGTAAAGAAGTGTATTTTGGTCAAGTTTGGTCAAAATTTTTATCAAAAAGATAAAATAGGAAGAAAATATTTAAATTTAACGATTTGCGTTAAAAATCCTAATGAAAGTAGATGTTGGGTTAATATATGTAAAACGTTCACATACATCAGGGTTATCTAAATTATTTTTAGAAATTAAGATTTTAATTTGTAATTTGGGCAAACTTTAGGGTAATTTAGTGTAATTATCCCTAATAATAATAATAATAATAATAATACAACAAAGTCGCGTTGTCCCCATTAACACGTTTTCATCAATGTGGCGTCCAAAGTCGCGTGACTATTTTTCTACTTCTAGAAAAACAAATTCCACAGCTCCAGATTAGCAGCCAGCAACGCCGGACTTTGTCTTCTGCTTCTAGAAACTCAGACATCTTTTAACGAATTATTAATCAAAAAACGGCAACTGCAAACTTAGACCAAATTGTTTTGTTTTTTTCCTACACATTTTTCTTTTGATTAAATTAATAATATATAATTTACCTAAATAGAAATTAAAAAAAAAAATATTACCATTTTCAGAAGAATTGAATGCTAATCCAAGACTTGTCGCCCTCCAATCACGACTCTTCTGTCTTCTCTTTCTTTTTCTGTTTCTCACTTTAATTTCTTGCAATCTTCGCCTTGCTTATAGGTTCCAGAAAATAATGATGCTTTTGACCTTTGAACTTTCTCACGGAATGGTATGATAAATGCATTCGTTTTCAAATCACATCTGAACTAAATTGTACGCCGGGCTGTGGAAAAATCTCCTTTAGTTGTCTCATAAAGTAAGTCGTAGTTTAATCAATGCTGTATAGCTTAGCCTAGCGATACATAACTTTTATCCTTTTTTCTGCTAGTTCTTCGTTGTTTCATCAAGATTATTCTTTTGTTACTCCCTTAGCTTTTACTTGGATTTGTGAAAGTTTTGGTACTTGGTTTTGAGTTGGGTTCACTTTTTGGTGGTGTAACTTTGCTTGGGTTGTGATTTTGGTTGAAATTATTATCTGCGCTGTTGCTGAATTTGTGATTCTTGGTGATTTTGGCTAAAGATCAGCATCTGGGTTTTGTATAAGTTTGCGATTTTTGGTGGGTTTTTGTTCTTCCATAGGGATTCTTGGTTGGGATCCGAGTTTTGAGTTGTTCATATGAATTTTGTGCTTTTTTGTTCGAACTTGGGATCATGGCCTCACAACAGCGGCCTTTGTTAATTCCTTCCCCTCACACCCCTGCTAAACAAGAACTTCCATATATTCCTATTCTTGTTGATAGTTCAAATCCCATTTCTTCTAACTCGAATCCTTCTTCTAGGATGGACCCAAATTCCCATATAGAAATCAACGAAACCTCTTATCAAGTTTCTGATATTATGAGGAATTCATCGTCCAAACGAAGTATTTCCTCAATTCAATCAATTCATTCAAAGAACTCTAGCAGCCACTCCACCAGAGAGGTTAGCTTTTCTGATCTTGGCCCAAAGCCCGTGAGATATGGCTCGAGTGGAGCTGATTCTCGTGGGCTCAGCACCTCATATAAAGAGATTAATGATGAGGATGCAAGATTAGTCTATGTAAACGATCCCGTTAGAACAAACGAGAAGTTTGAATTCACGGGAAACTCGATCAGGACTTCGAAATATTCAATCTTGACTTTCTTGCCCAAGAATTTGTTCGAACAGTTCCATAGAGTTGCCTATGTATACTTTCTTGTCATAGCCATTCTCAATCAGCTCCCTCAGCTGGCTGTCTTTGGCAGAGAGGCTTCAATCCTCCCATTAGCCTTTGTGCTCTTTGTTACAGCCATTAAGGATGCATATGAAGATTATAGGAGGCACAGGTCGGATAAGATTGAGAACAACCGATTGGCGTTGGTTTTTTCAGACCAACAGTTTCAGCACAAGAAATGGAAAGACATACGTGTCGGGGAGATCATTAAAGTTTCTGGTAACGAAACGCTTCCTTGTGATATGGTGTTGCTCTCCACGGGTGACCCTACTGGAGTTGCTTATGTACAGACGACTAATTTGGATGGTGAATCGAATTTGAAGACACGGTATGCAAAGCAAGAGACTCAAATGAAAAATAATCCAGAGAGGATTAATGGGCTGATCATCAAGTGTGAAAAACCCAATAGGAATATTTATGGTTTTCAAGCAAATATGGATATTGATGGGAAACGTATATCTCTGGGACCGTCTAATATAATCCTAAGGGGTTGTGAGCTCAAGAACACCGAGTGGGCTATTGGGGTCGCAGTTTATGCTGGCAGAGAGACTAAAGCAATGCTGAACAATGCCGGAGCTCCATCCAAGAGAAGCCGTCTAGAGACACGGATGAACCGGGAGATTATTTACCTATCCATTTTTCTTGTTGCACTATGTATGATAGTGTGCATCTGTCATGGGGTTTGGTTGAGACGGCACAAAGATGAGTTGGATTTGATGCAATTTTACAGAAAAAAGGATTATTCGGAGCCTGAAGTGGAAGACTATGAATATTACGGTTGGGGCATGGAGGTATTCTTTGCGTTCCTCATGTCAGTCATTGTTTTCCAAGTTATGATTCCCATTTCATTGTACATTTCCATGGAGCTCGTACGTGTTGGACAGGCTTACTTTATGATTCATGATGACCGCATGTTAGATAAATCCACCAACTCAAGATTCCAGTGTAGGGCCTTGAATATAAATGAGGATTTGGGACAGATAAAATATGTGTTCTCTGATAAAACTGGTACGCTGACTGAGAACAAGATGGAATTTCAGTGTGCAAGCATTGGGGGAGTAGACTATGACAATGGGAAGGCCAGTATTGGAGACGAGCAAATGGGATACTCAGTTCAAGGTTTGTCTCACTGCGCTTCTCTTTATTCTATGTCAAGAATTTGTATCATTGGCAGGGACGGAGCCACAATGGGAGGCGAGATTGACTTTTTGCAAATATACAAGACTTTATTACTATTGTTAGGGTTAATTACACTATGCACTTGGTCGAATATTCCCCTTCCCCCGCCCCTCACCCAAAATAAATAAATAAATAAATAACTAAATAAATAAATAAAATCTAAAACTTAACAAATTGCCTCTCGTTTTGGACTGATTTGTTATGTATGTTGTAGTTCAGGGGAGCTATGTGATAAATGGCATAGTCTAGGGATACAAAGTGTAATTATTCCTTCCTATTATTAGCGTATGCTGTCATTTTTGTGCTAACTGGATATCTTGTGTCCTGTCTTATTTGGTGCCAGTTGATGGGATAGTTTTGAGGCCAAAGATGGCGGTCAAAGTTGATCCAGAGCTTCTCAGGTTGTCAAAAAGAAAACACACAGATGAAGGGAGACATGCTCATGATTTTTTTGTTAGCTTTGGCTGCTTGCAATACCATTGTTCCTCTAACTGTTGAGACGTCTGATCCTGCTGTTAAATTAATAGAATATCAGGGAGAGTCTCCCGATGAACAGGCATTGGTCTATGCTGCTGCTACCTATGGTTTCATGCTTATTGAACGAACTTCGGGTTACATAGTTATTGACATTCAAGGGGAAAGGCAAAGGTAACATCAAAAGTTTCTTTCTTCATTCAATTCTGAATATTATTTTCCCACGTGCAACTCCAATCAGTTTTTTTGAGTCACTGATTGGGAGCTAAATTGCCTTTTAAATTGGAAGTAAATGATTGAGTTAAAGAACTCCTTGTGTGACAATGATCCTATATTATGTTATGAAGGCCCAATGAAAAATGCCAAAATCCGTTATTTTCAGGAATTATCTGTTCATTTCATTGGTGAAGTAGTTTACCATGGAGGTTCTAGCTGTTCTGGTAAAAAAGATGGTAGCGTTGTTTTTGTTTCTCTTATTTTCTTGTTTGATTCAGCAGGGATCTTGCACTAGCATCACATATCTTATTCATTATCATTTGTATATTTTCTTTTTATTCGTGTTGAATGAACATCTCATCTAAAAACTTTAACAATTAGAGATAAGTGACATTAAATATTTACTATCTCTAACATGTCCCCTCACGTGTATGAGATTCTTCTTTGCAAAGTCTTGCATTTGAACTCTTTTTTCATAAATGAGTGGTGGTGAGATTTGAGCACATTGCCTCTTCTTTGGCATGCTCTTATACCATATTAAGGATTCAACCTTACCTAAAAGCTTAAATTGTTAGAATGGAGATATATCAAATACTATCTTTGACATCATTTCTTTTTTTTGGTATGATTTTCTTTTTTCTTAATCAAATCGTTATAGTGCAGGTTCAACGTCCTGGGCTTGCACGAGTTTGACAGTGATCGGAAGAGGATGTCGGTTATTTTGGGATGCCCCGACAAGACGGTAAAGGTGTTTGTAAAAGGTGCTGATACATCCATGCTAAACGTGATAGATAAATCCTCAAACTCAAACATGATAAAATCAACTGAAGCTCATCTTCAGTCTTACTCCTCAAAAGGTTTGCGAACCCTTGTCATTGGAATGCGTGATCTAAATGCATCGGAATTCGAACAATGGCAGTCTTCTTACGAGTCGGCGAGCACGGCTGTGATGGGCAGAGCGGCTTTGCTGCGTAAAGTTGCTAACAATATTGAAAACCATCTTAATATATTAGGTGCAACTGGGATTGAGGACAAGCTGCAGCAGGGCGTGCCAGAGGCTATTGAGGCTTTGAGAGTGGCTGGTATTAAAGTGTGGGTTTTAACAGGGGACAAGCAAGAAACAGCGATTTCGATTGGGTACTCGTCTAAGCTCTTGACGAGTAAGATGACGCAGATAGTGATAAATAATAACTCTAAGGAATCGTGTAGAAAGAGCTTGGCAGACGCTTTGATACTGTCTAAGAAGTTCACTACAAGTCAACTAGCGTTAATTATTGATGGGACGAGTCTTGTTTATATTCTGGACAACGAACTTGAGGAGCAGGTAATCTTGTTGAGTTACTTGCCTATAAAGCTTGAATAATCAAATGAATCATTTGTGTTGTGTCTGACATGTACCAGACACGACACATGTTTGATATTCCATAAATAAAAATATAAAAACCGGATGCTCTACTGATAGTGTGTCCGACTTGTCTTGGACACAGACAGTTATTTTTCATGTATCTAGAAAAGTATATGAGTGATAAAAATTTGAAATAAAAGTAACAAGTTCCTTATTCTAGTTGAAAAGAGAGTACTAATTCATCCAAAATAATTTTCTTGCTACAATTTTGTTGGTAGAAGTTACTTTTTCTAAAATACACAGTCTACAGATCACAAGTTACAAATATATCACACACGCTAACATGAAACTTTTTTGGTTTTTCTTAAAATACTTATACCAATATATTTTTATAAATTCCTGAGTAAATTCGTTACCAATTATGTATATATATACCATGTGAATGTGTCTATATATATATTTACATACGTATAAAAGGGTTATATATTAAGTCCCATGTCATGTACTAAAATGTTTAAGAAATAATTGTAAACATGTCCATGTTGTGTCCATGATCATAGTTCCTCGCTCCTTTTCTCTCTCATAAACTATGTGATTATATACTGAAGTTATTTAATTTATTTATGCTGATGTTTCGCAGCTTTTTGAGTTAGCTAGCAAGTGCACCGTTGTCGTGTGTTGTCGGGTGGCTCCATTGCAAAAGGCTGGAATAGTTGCCCTGATAAAAAATAGGACTGATGACATGACTCTTGCCATTGGTGACGGTACGCCTGTTGTATCTCCTTTAGGAAAGAAATTAAAAAGACTGAAATAAGGAACAAGAAAGCAATTAATGTATTGCGTTGTTTGGATGAATTGTCAAATGAAGTTCAAATTCTTTTTTCCTTTTTTTTATGGCTTTCAGGGGCAAATGATGTTTCGATGATTCAAAAGGCAGATGTTGGTATTGGAATCAGTGGACAAGAGGGTCGGCAAGCTGTCATGGCATCGGATTTTGCTATGGGTCAATTCAGATTTTTGGTCCCGTTGCTATTGGTACATGGACATTGGAATTATCAACGAATGAGCTACATGATATTGTACAACTTCTACAGGAATGCTGTTTTGGTTCTCGTCTTATTCTGGTGAGTATGCTTTTGGGTGTTTTTCATTCAGGCTATTTATGGTATAATGTTTAAAGGAATTCAATTACATATTTCATTGCGGGGGAAAATTTCCTACTCCCAAAAGTAAAGCTGCATTTTTTCTTCAAAATACGTACTTTTTTTTCCCTTGAAATATTATTTAAAAAATTATCCCATCTATTAACATAACACGCTTCTCTCCAGGTACGTGCTCTTCACGAGTTTCACATTAACAACCGCAATCACTGATTGGAGCACTGTTTTGTATTCAGTAATATACTCATCTCTGCCCACAATAGTTGTTGGAATTCTTGATAAGGATTTAAGTCGAAGGACTCTCCTAAAATATCCTCAACTTTACGGGTCGGGACAAAGGCAAGAAAGTTACAATGGGAAATTATTCTGGATAACAATATTGGACACATTGTGGCAAAGTATAGCTGCCTTTTTTGTGCCTCTTATTGCTTACTGGGGAAGCGATGTTGGCGGTTCGAGCATTGGAGATCTTTGGATGATTGCGGTTGTGGTAATGGTTAATATGCATTTGGCCATGGATGTTATTAGGTGGTATTGGATAACTCATGTGGCTGTATGGGGTTCGATTGTTGCAACTTTCATTTGCATCATGATTATTGATGCTGTGCCCGTTCTGCCTGGTTACTGGTAAGTTTGCTCTATCTAATTATACTTCTAACATGACGGGACATTTTGCATGGGGCTTTTCATGTATGTATATCGTATGCATATTGCAGTTTTAGGCCTGGGAAAATCTTGAAATTGTTGGTGAGCTGTGGGTTTTTTTTTTTATTATGTTTCCGGAGGTTGCCATGAGAAAGGATATGTTATTTTGGTTGAATTATTGGGGGCGTCCGAGTGAGCTTGTAAACTCCTTGAAACGTCTTATAAGATGTTATAATTGGTAAAAATTTTATTTAAGAGACTGCCAAGCTTCTAAAATAAGGTGGTATGATCTTATAAGCTTCTTTAAAAACCAATAGAAGTTCATAACATATTTTTCTTAACATACCTAGATAGTCTTGGCCATATTAACACCAAAATTAACATTCCTAACAACTTATGAGTTACATTATCTTATTTTATCCAAACACTTCAAGATCTTATTGTTAAATTAAGTTCTTGTATCTTATTAGCTCAAACAGATCTCAGAAAATGTGACGTTTTATAAGATATTTTAGAAAGCTTAGTAGACACCCTCTTAATCATTATTTTGTCCATTTAGAAATTTCTGGATCGAACACTGAAAATGCATTTATCTGCTCCGTCACATGTTCATCTTCTGTCACATATTACTTGAGTTTTAAAATTGAAATTAACCTGTGTATTTCCGGGAATCGAAAACTGAAAAAAACGGAAATTTTTGCAGGGCTTTCTTTCATATGGCTGATACAGAGCTATTCTGGGTATGCTTGCTTGGTATCATTGTTGGAGCACTTGTCCCTCACTTTGTGGTAAAAATTTTTGTTCAGTATTATCGACCCAATGATATTCAGATCGCTAGAGAAGTCGAAAAATTTGGAAACTCAAGGGGCTCTCAGGGCACACAAATCGAGATGAACCCGATAGGTCGAACCTTCACAGCGATGATTATGTAGTTAGCTCTGTTTTTCATTGAATTTTTTCTTTTATACCACATGTATTTTTGTAAGTTTTTTTTTCCCAATTCTTTAGGCTGCTGCATCAATTTTGTCCAGCTTTTACGGGGTGTCGTTTATTACCTTGAGGATACAAATAGTAATACTTGGTAGCAGTTTCTGCACATAGGATTTAATTGTACATTATTGACGTTGGAAGTACGGAGGAGGAAATACTTGTACCGAGAATTACAGTGTGTAGAGAGTATATATATATATATATATATATATATAGAAATGTTATTTTGGTTGCTTACATCTATGATTTCACTTATTTCTTTATAGTCTACTCAAACTGAATATTTTTTGTGAATAGAGGTGATCTCTATAAAGTCAAATACAGAGCAAAAGTCTTCATTCAAGTAAGAGAAGTATTGGAGGAGGTCCCGAAATTCGCTAAAATCAAACTCTAAAGATTCATCATAATGAAGGTGAGTTTCAAGTAGGGGTGTGAACGGATGAGGTTTTCTAATAAATAACCCTTTCAAGTTTTTTTTAAGAGAATGATCCTCAAGTTTTAATTTTTAGCTAGATGACCTTTTTGGTAATTATATATACTTAATCACTAATTAATTCTAAGCATTATTAAACTCGATTATGTATATATTTTTTCATAAATTTGATTTTGACCCCAACAATTAAATAGTTATGAAATTGACCCACAAAATAACCTAACCCTAAAATGTTGCAGCCCCCCTTCTTTCTTTCATTCGATCTCTTGTTTCGTTTTCTCATTCCCTCCATTATCTGGTAATGTTAGCCGATTAGATCTTGTTGGTTGCAATATTTTTGTAGATCTTCGTCAACTGTTCATCGATTCCAGTCACATTGATTGGATTGCATTTCTTGAAGGTAAATTTTTCTTTTCCAGTAAATGTAGATATTCGGAGTCTTAAGGGTTTTCTACATGAACTGTTAACAGATATCTGAAGCACTTGGTTTTTGACTGTCATCACCCATTAATAATCATGCATCATGAGCCTATCCGTTGCGTAAACGCTGGTGCCTTATTTTGCTTTAAGATATCGCTATCACCCCTTAAAGGAAAGATAAAGCTGCTAGATACAGTCTCACGGCCAGACCGTTATTTTAGGAACGACCATATTATTGGTAATCACTTAATCTCTGTTAGTTATTCAGGTTTCTCTTAAGCGATAAAATTATCCATTAAACACTGGTGCCTTATTCTAGATAACCCTTCAGACATATATACTCACGCCCAGACCGTTATTTTAGGAACTGCCGTTCTCTTAGTAATAATGTTAGATTTTTAACATTTCCCTTAAGTAATAACATTTATCCTTTAAACATTGGTGCCTTATCTTGTCATTGTTCTATGATAACTCTTTTGAGATGTATCCTCACGCCCAGGCCGTTATTTCATGAACGGCCGTATTATGATCTCTGTTGGATTTTTCACATTTCTCTTAAGCACGATATTTTATCCATTAAACATTGTTGCCTTATCTTTTCATTGTTCAAAGATGTTGTTACCACCTCTAAGATAACTCTTCAGAGATATCCTCACTCCATGGCCGTTATTTTTGGAACGGGCGTTTTCTAGGTAATAGTGTTAGATTTTCATATTTCTCTTATGCAATAATTTATCCATTAAACAATGGTGACTTACATTTTCATTGTTTTAAGATATCTTTACCCCCTCTTCAAAGATCACATTGTCTCTAAAGCGATAGCATTTATCCATTAAACATTCTTTTCCTTTGTTTTACGAGATTGTTACCATCCATTAAACGATCACGTATAATTATTGTGCAGTATGCAACCATTTGTCGTTGGCGGCGAATATGGCGAATGGGTGGAGGAAGATACTGCTTGGAAGTGGTGCAATAAAAGAAAAGTTACTACACCAATTGAGTTGACCACCGAAATTAGTTTTCAGTTGTTGGTGAATGAAATTATTCGTAGGGTTGATTTAAAGTGTGAACCAGGTGATGTACGTTTGAAGTATATCCTAACAAATGCACCTCCTATGTACAATGTACATCCCTATGAAATAAAGTCAGATGAAGACTTGAAGGTGTACATGAGTGATGTATCTCCTGAGGGTTGGAGACCTCTTTTGAAAGTTTCTGTTGTTGATAATGTGTAAGTTCAATTTCAGTCGTCGGATGGTGGTACTACTAACCCAGTAGAAGATGATGATAGCATACCCTTTTTAGTGACGGAGAATTCAAAAATTGATTGTAACTTGGGTGGTAATTGTGATGACAAAGAGGATCCAACAGAAGATATAGTACAGAATAAACGCAACGACCTCGAAGAGGATGTTGATGCACATGAAGAACAACAGATGAACATAGTGGTGTACGAACATACAAGTGGAGATGTTGATGTCGAAAAAGTTGATGGGGAGGAGGAAACCGTGTCCACTTACTGAATTCTCGCGGAGCGGACTAAAAGGAGATTAGTAGGAAGCGGGTCACGCAGTGAGTGGGAGGATGGATCTGAATTTTATATAGGGTATGTGTTCAATAACAAAAGTGAAGCAATGAGAAACTTAAAACTTTTGCTGTGAGAGGAAACTTCGAATACAAAACCTTGAAGTCAACCAAGTCATTATATGTTGTTCAATGCAAATCCCCGAATTGCAATTGGAGGGTTCGTTGTGTTCGGTACGAAGAGTTAGAAAAATTTGTTATCAAAAAATATTCACCTGTGCATGTATGTGGTCTGCAAGATATTTCTGGACTGACATAGCCAAGCCTTGGCCGAGGTAATTGGGGAGTATTTTAAGCAATTGTTTGTTGATGCGAGTGGCGGCCCTTCTATTGAACTTATGAAGTCATTGGTTAAATCAAAATTGGGATGTCATTGTTAGTTATTGGAAATGTTGGAAAGGAAGACAACATGCTAAGGATTTTGTGAGGGGTACACCGGAGCATGGGTATGCTATTCTTGAGGCCTATCGTTATATGGTAGAATTGGAAAATGAAGGAAGCATGACAGATTTGGTTGTTGACTCCGAATGCCGATTTGTGTATTTTTTCGTAGCTTTTGGACAATGCATAAGGGGTTTTGCATCTCTTAGAAAGGTCATAGCTGTTGACGGTTGCTTTCTAACTGGAAAGTTTAGCGGTGTGTTGCTTGTGGCAACAGCACAAGATGGTGAGAACCATACATATCTTATTGCTTGGGCCGTGGTAGACTCAGAGAATCACCGGTCGTGGGAGTGGTTTTTTGATCGGCTCAAGGTAGTAGTGCTTGATAGTTCACAATTGTGCATAATCTCCGACAGACATGCTTCCATCAAGAAGGCAGTTAGCAGTGTCTACCCTCTGGCTCATCACGGGTATTGCATGAGACACATCGGGGAGAATTTAAAGCAAAAGTTCAAGTGCGGCAAGACCCTCGAGCTATATTATTTGGCAGCCAAAGCTCACAAAATTGAGGAGTTCGATGGGCATTTCGATCAAATTCGCCGCGATAATGTTAAAGCAGCCAATTACCTGGAGCATGATGTTGGTTTCCACAAATGGAGCAGGGCTCATTTTCCTGGAAATAGGTACGATGTTATGACTACTAACATAGCAGAGTCTATTAATTCAAGGCTTCTGAAAGAGAGAGAGTTTCCAGTAGTTGCTCTTTTCAATGCAATTCAGAGAATGTTGTCTAAGTGGTTTTCTTGAACGCCGTAAAGAAATGGATCAATGTAGCACAATTTTAGTTCCTTCCAAAGAAAAAGCATTGCGTGATAATTTGGATAAGTCCAAATCACTTCTTGCAACGCAATTGAATGTGCACGAGTTTGTAGTACGTGGTCTCGGTGCGGATGCAAAAGTTGATCTCCATAACAAATCATGCAGCTGTAGAGTTTTTGATATTGAGAGGATTCCATGTCCACATGTAATAGCGGCTCTCAAGCACGTGGAGGTACCTAACTTCGGTGAGAGAATATACACATTGTGTTCGCGTGTGTATGAAGCCGAATATGTTTTGCATGGTTATGCCGAAACAATATATCCTGTTAAGGCCGAAGAGGAGTGGAAGGTTCCTCAGGCAATAGCGGATGTCGTAGTTCTACCTCTAGTTGTGCAAACATCAAAAGGTAGAAGAAGAGTGAAGAGAATAAGGTCTGCATGTGAGGTGACCTCAAAAAAGGAAAACAAGTGCTCCCATTGTGGACAAACTGGCCACAAGAAGCCAAAATGTTTAAAATCTGTAGTTGACTCATGTTGGATTTTTCAATTTTTTATGTTGTAAAGTGTACAATGTGTTCATCCTGTCAATTTTTTAGTTTTCAATTTTTCAGAGATTACATTACACGACTTGGGCGTGTTATATGAAACGGCCGTTTACCTTTTAATCAGGGATACTTTCGTTTTGTCTAGTAAGCGTTTCTTGTGTAGATTAATTGAGAACACTGAAACAGCACACCCGTTATTATAAAAATGGCCGTTTGTTTGAAATTACAATCAAACAGAAAAAATCTTCAGAGATTACATTACACGAGTTGTGCGTGTAGTAAGAAACGACCATAAACATATTAATGTAGGATACTTTTGGGTTGTCTCGTAAGCGTTTCTTGTGTAGATTAATTGAGATAACTGAGACGGCCCACCCGTTATTACAATCACGGCCGTTTGTTTGGCATTACAATCCTACTAAAAAATCGATTAAGCGATTTCGTTTACGCTTCAGAGATTTTATTACACGGGTTGGGCGTGTAGTAAGAAACGGCCGTGCACATGATATCTGGATACACTATATGAGATAACAAAAACGGCGTATCCGTTATTATAACCACGGCCGTTCGTTTACATTGCATTAATAATGAAAAATCGATTAAGCGATTCAGATTTGATGCTTCAGAGATTCCATTACATACTGTATATATAGTTGTTTGCGTTGTTGAACGGGATATCTGTACGATCTTATACACCCTGTATAACTGAAATGGGAAACCCGTTGTTTTAACCACGACCGTTTTATTGAAATTACAATCATATATAAAAAATGGATTAAGCGATTTTTGTTTTACGCTTCAGAGATTACATTAGACGAGTTGGGCGTGTAGTAAGAAACGACCATTAACATATTAATGTAGGATACTTTTGGGTTGTCTCGTAAGCGTTTCATGTGTAGATTAATTGAGATAACTGAGACGGCCCACCCGTTATTACAACAACGGCCGTTTTTTTGGCATTGCAGTCCTACTAAAAAATCGATTAAGCGATTTTGTTTACGCTTCAGAGATTATATTACATGGGTTGGGCGTGTAGTAAGAAATGGCCGGGCACATGATATCTGGATACACTATATGAGATAACAGAAACGGCAGTACCCATTATTATAACCACGGCCGTTCGTTTACATTGCATTAATAATGAAAAATCGATTAAGTGATTCAGATTTAACGCTTCAGAGATTCCATTACATACTGTATATATATAGTTGTTTGCATTGTTGAACGGGATATCTGTACGATCTTATTCACCCTGATTAACTGAAACGACACACCCGTTGTTTTAACCACGGCCGTTTTATTAAAATTACAATCATACAAAAAAAATCGATTAAGCGATTTAGTTTTCACGCTCAAGAGATTACATTACACGAGTTGGGTGTGTAGTAAGAAACGACCATTAACATATTAATGTAGGATATTTTTGGGTTGTCTCATAAGCGTTTCATGTGTAGATTAATTGAGATAACTGAGACGGCACACCCGTTATTACAACCACGGCCGTCTGTTTGGCATTACAGTCCTACTAAAAAATCGAATAAGCGATTTTGTTTACGCTTCAGAGATTTTATTACACGGGTTGGGCAGTGTAGTAAGAAACGGCCGTGCACATGATATCTGGATACACTATATGAGATAACAGAAACGGCGTACCCGTTATTATAACCACGGCCGTTCGTTTACATTGAATTAATAATGAAAAATCGATTAAGCGATTCAGATTTGACGCTTCAGAGATTCCATTACATATTGTATATATATAGTTGTTTTCGTTGTTGAACGGGATATCTGTACGATCTTATACACCCGTTCGTAGTTCTTCGCTAAAGGAAAATCAGTATTCTTAAATCTTAAGATATATCGTTCTTTATGCTCCCCTTTCTCTTGAGTTGAAATCCTTTCATTTCCTCATCATCGTAGTTTGTACGATCTCTGCTAACACTACAATATTTTATAAATCTCGACTACCTGGTGTTCGACGTAAGTCCCATACGTAAAAAATGGTTAGAACGAGGATTACAAAAAATATTGGCTCTCAGAGTGCACAACCACCCCAAAGAAGAGCACAACCACCCACAAGAACACAAGACCCTATAGAATCGCCCACCAAAAAGCCAAAGTCGAGACCCGTTTATTCGACTACAGACGAAGGGGATAAACAACTACCACCGAAACGAAAGAGACCGGTGAGTTCCTCACAAGACATCAAAGAAAGTGAAGTTGGGGAACCTTCGCGGAAAGGAGGGAAGAGCAAGAAGCATAAGAAGAGTGAAATTCATCCTGACGAAGAGCACGAGGACGTCCTTGTCCAACAGAAACAAAAAAAGAAAAAAGATACGCCCGTGCCGCCTCCTGCATTACCCGAGGGACTCACACTCAAAAATGCAGAACAGGAAAGCCGTTATGCAGTACTGTTGAGGCGTGATGTGGTCCCTTCCCGTTACATGGACGATGATGTCTTAAAGAACCTCAACTGTTACGACGATGTTATGCAATATGTGAAATCGGCTGGTTGGGAGGACTTTATGGGTATCCGAGAGCCCACATATGCAGATTTGACGAGGGAGTTTTTGTCTTCATTGGAGGTGTCTTTGGACAAAGCCGAGCCGAACTTGATCTCCCACGTTGAATTCAGGATTCACAATATTGCATACAAATTTTCATTCGATCATCTTACGGAGATTTTTGGCTTCCCTGCCGATGGAATCCGGGAAAGACCTGAGCATGTTGGGTCTAATAGACAGTGGCAGCTCATCACATACCATTTAGAGGAGGTACATACTTCACGATCGAAATCATCGAAGTTGTATAATTTCCCTCTACGATACTTGCATAGGGTGATGTCTGGATCCATTTTTGGACGGAGTCAGAGTGATGGAGCAGTGAACAACGGGGAATTGTTGGTTCTGTGGTGTATCCATTCAGGCCAAAAGAACAACGGAACTGATTTATTGTTTGCGAATCTTGCTCGGGTGGCTAAGGCTGATCAAGGAAATATTGTTATTGGTGGATATGTGACGCACCTTGCAAAGGAGCTTCTGGCTGAGATTCCATCGAACGTGCTTCCAGTCTAGCCGGAAATACCTACTGTCGACATGGCGACATTGAGGAATATGTCGGTTGTTGAGCTACGTGGGACGCGTTTCAGAATCGCACCTGGCGTCAATAGGGATCACAATATAGGTGAAGCACCTCAACATGAAGATGAAGACGCTGGTGAAAAAGACGTACCCAAGCTGCCGCTGTGAATGATGCTCCCGCCCCCACCCCATCGACTGCAATAGAGCTAATCTCGGCAGATAACTGCCCTGAACAACAATATATCAAACTTGTTCGAATTGATTGGGGCATCGCACCAAGATGTTCGCGAAATCCAGAGTACGTTGCGCCAGATGCGGGAAACCCAGGATCCAACCAGCTGACTGATCTACATTTCTGACTAGGCTGTATAATATTCTATAATGGATAGGTTCTTTATCAGTAATTGTTTAATGGAAAAGTGACTGTTTTAACTATCTCTTAATTGACAATATTATCTCTGAAGCATTTTCCCAAAAACGGGGTCGTCGTTTTTGACAAACGGCCGTTGTGGAATGAAATATCAACTAACTCCATTAATCTGATCATAAAGAAAAAATTAGAATGGCAAACCCGTCTAATTTAGAATGCCCGTACAATAAATTTTCTTTCAATTCACTGCCTTTAACTATCAAGAATTACAACATAAACGGGAATGTCTTCTGTCATTCACGACTTTGTTTAATCTTTTGTTGTTTAATGGCAAATTTTAACTAAATCTCTCAATTCACAAGTTTATGTCTGAAGCGACGCCAATATTGCAAAGTTCACGCCAACCCCATTTTTCCTGTCACGGCCGTCCGCCCATCAAACTCCAAAACGTGACATCAATCTCTGGAGCTCTCGAGAAAGATTAGGCTTTGTCGTTTAACGGACAACTGTACCACCTTAAGAGATTTGTCTGAACATCTCCCATTACACCGAGAAGAAACGTCATTAATTGATGAACGAAGTTTTCTTCGAATCTCTTAATGAAATCAGTATCTCTTAAGAAATTCAAAAGCAAATCTTTTCTTGCGGGTCCCATGGGATGAATGATGTATCAGATATCCTTGAATCTCGAAATGGATAGACTTGTCAAATTCTCTTAATTGTTTATACACTTTTCATAGAGAAATATTTTAGTGCGGGTCCTACTGGCACGTCGTTGATTGACGAAAGTACAAATTATTGAGTCACGTGGGCACGTCCTTCCATGATAATGTCAGTTCTTCTTTGAATCGCTTAATTGATATACATATGTCTTAAGATCTGTCAGAGATACGTCTTTTCGTGCGGGTCCCATGGGCACGTCCTTCCATGATACGAACGAGAGTTTCTTTGAATCTCTTAATGGATAGAACAATCTCTTAAGAACTATAAGAGACACTGTCTTTTCGCATGGTGCTTCTTTTCATGACTTTTCTCTTTATGATACTTGAATCTTTACAGTTCTAACCCATCTCTGTGTCAGACAAAAGACGTTCCAAGATATCCACCCAAATACAAGCTGATTACTCGTTTCCTGATATCTGCTATAAATTGGGCTCTATTAGGAGCTAAGCCGTTAAAAAAATTTGTTATAATGAATAAATTTCCCCATTTAGGAAATCCAGACAACTGCAGCGATTTAGCCAAAAATAATGTCACGTTTATATATTATGTTTACGAGATGATACTTGAAGCACGGGAGAATGGCCAAGGCCGTGATATATTCGACGGTCTGTCGGCGTGATTCGGCATCTGCAGCAAATTTAATTCAAGCTTTGCTCAAGAGAGGGTATTGCATATTGTCTTCATTTTTTTGTGGAGACACGGAAGTGGAAGACGATGCATCGGCATCAGGCTGGTGTCTTTCCTTGCTAATGGTACAATCTACTTGCATTGAGCTTAGCAGAATGTCTTCCACTACTTTTTTTTTTTATTTTGTATGACTGTTAAGCCCCTGCTTGGGCTGACAACACTGCGAACCAAATGATGTACCTTACTTAGCTGTTTAAGCAATTCTGTTTCAGTAATGAAGGGAACATAAATATGTTTATTTCTTACCTATAACAATTTCTTGAGGCAAGGCCTTTTTTTTTTGTTTAAATGCTTCATGTATGGTGGATATCTCTTAAGAGCTTTACTTAATAAGTCCAATAATATGCCCTTGGCAGTTTTGTGAACACCGGGCGTTTAACGTTTGTTGTTTTTATAAGCACATGCAATCTCTTAATTGGCAGGTATTGTTTGTAATGGTACTGACTTGCCCGTTTGGCCGAAAAACTGGTGGTTTTTTTGTTTATTCTGCATATGATACGGCCAGCCTGTTTGGTAAACAACGTCCGTTACGCCAATATAAATGATATTTCTACATGGTTACGAACACATTTACAAACTCAGGATCGAATATAAAGCAGATATCATGTAATATGGCGTATTAATCACCCACTTGATCTCGTTTTATAAGCCATTATCGCAAGAGAGAAGTTTAAATACACCAAAAATAAATAACAGGACAGCCACAGCCTGGGCCGTTTTCCTATACACGGTCGTAAGACCGCTCGTCGCTTAAACGTGGAGCCCTATCTCTGAAGCTCGCACGCGATGTTTAAGCTTTGTCATTTAATGGACCACTCCATCGCCTTAAGCTGATTCGTGAGAACTTCTCCTTATCCTGGTGTGGAGGGTGCGCATGAATCTTCCCGATCTTGGTTATGGTCACTTCCATCGTATAAGTCTTGTCCTTGGTAACATGCGTCGCCTAAATAGTCATCACTCCTCGTGCATCACCAGGATTGCTAAGGTTACTAGTTTTCCATCTCGTAGTAACCAATAACAAAACTTGTTTGGAAGTACATGTTGCTGTTACAAATGATTCTTCTACATGGTTTCGAACACGTTTACAAACTCAGGATTGAATATAAACCAGATATCGTGTAATATGGCGTATTAATCACCCACTTGATCTCGTTTTATAAGCCATTATCGCAAGGGAGAAGTTTAAATACACCAAAAATAAATAACAGGACAGCCATGCCCGGGCCGTTTTCCTATACACGGTCGTGGGACCGCTCGTCGGCTTAAACGTGGAGCCCTATCTCTGAAGCTCGCACGCGATGTTTAAGCTTTGTCGTTTAATGGACCACTCCATCGCCTTAAGCGATTCGTGAGAACTTCTCCTTATCCTGGTGTGGAGGATGCGCATGAATCTTCCCGATCTTGATTATGGTCACTTCCATCGTATAAGTCTTGTCCTTGGTAACATGCGTCGCCTAAATAGTCATCACTCCTCGTGCACCACCGGATTGCTAAGGTTACTAGTTTTCCATCTCGTAGTAACCAATAAAAAAACTTGTTTGGAAGTACATGTTTGCTATTACAAATGATTCTTCTACATGGTTTTGAACACGTTTAAAAATTCAGGAACGAATATAAACCAGATATCGTGTACTATGGCGTATTAATCACCCACTTGATCTCGTTTTATAAGCCATTGTCGCAAGAGAGAAGTTTAAATACACCAAAAATAAATCACAGGACAGCCACGCCCTGGCCGTTTTCTATACACGGTCGTGAGACCGCTCGTCGCTTAAATGTGTAGCCCTATCTCTGAAGCTCGCACGCTATGGCCATACTTCTTAATTCTGTTCAAGGCAAATCTCTTCCTTCTGTTCCAACTTCGTCCATTTTTTCTTTGAATCTCTTAATGCTTAAACTTATCTCTTAAGAAATATCACATTTTTTGTCCATCGGGGTCTTTGATTATGATAAAAAGCAGAGACTTAATTGATTATACATATCTCTCAATATATTCTGGGACACGTCTTTTCGTGCGGCTCCAACGGCACGTCGCTCCATATCAAAGGACTAATTTTTGAATACTGGGGCACGTCCTTCAAAGACATTAGTGTCTCTTTGAATCTCTTAATTCTATTAGAGTCACATTATGATGTGGCGGGACCCACGGGCACATCTTTTGATAAAGACGTCACTTGCTTTCATTACTCAAAACTGAAGATATCAATTTTTCTTTCAATCTCTTAATGGAGAACATATCTCTTAAGATATATCAGAGACATGGTCCTTTCGTGCGGGTCCCATGGGCATTGAGTTCCGTGTTAGATGGCAGACTATTCTTTGAATCTCTTAATGGATAGACGTATATCTTAAGAACTACCAGAGAAACTGTCTTTTCAGGCTTTTATCATATGCATGTGGAGTTATGATAGAAAGTAGAGATTCTTTGAATCTTTACATGTTAGACCTCTCTCTTAAGATTGTCAGAGAAACGTCATTCCACAAGATATCCAATTACCAATTAAACATTCCGTACTCGCCTTCGATATCTGATATAAATTGGGCTATTAGGACCAAAGCCGTTGAAGAAATCTCACATATGTTATCATGAATAAAATTCCCCATGTTCATCCCGACATCTGCAGTGATTTAGCCAAAAATAATGTCACCATTCAACAGATATTTATTCGGCTAAATTTGCCGCAGATGTTGGTACAAATTGGGAGAGTTTTTGCACGTTTGGTTTACGAGATGATACGTCAAGCACAGGAGAACGGCCTAGCCGTGATATATTTGACGGTCTATCGGCTTGATCGGCATCTGCAGCAAATTTAGCTAAAGCTTTGTTCAAGAGAGGGAATTGCATATGCTGTCTTCAATTTTTGTTGAGACACGGCTGTGGAAGACGATGCATCGACATTCAAGCTGGTGTCTTTCCTTGTTAAGCTTATCAGATTGTCTTCCACATTTTTTTTATTTTTTATTTTGTATATATTTGAACAAAAAAATGGCTTTCTTGTCGGAAGCCATTTTTGTTTGTTGTTTCGGCTGACAACATTGCGTACTTAAAAAATGTATTGTACTTAGATGTGTAAGCTATTCTTTTTCAGTTATCAACAGAAATGTTATTAGCTGTTTAAGTGATTATGTTTCATTAATCAACAGAAATGTTATGAGCTTGTTAAGCGATATGTTTCTGTATTGTACTCAGCTGTTTTAGCCATATGTTTCTTATCGATAAATATGTTTCTTGTGCAAGGGCTTTTTGTTCTGATATATTTAATGTTTTGTGGATGCCTAAATACGATACCTTGTTTTCTATAAAGGATGAGATCATGCAACCTCTTAATTCTAATGTATCGTTTGTACCTAAATACGGTCTACCCGTTTGTGGAAAAACGGGCGTTATTCCTTTTTTGTCTCTTAAAAAAACCGGTAATCTCTAAAAAGAATCTTCGTTTTCTTGACATTTTCATTTCATACGCTCATGCATGTACGTATTAGTTGTTATAAAACGGCCTGAGAGTTTGGTTATCAACGGGCGTTCATCGTTTTATCCTTCTTCCCTAGATGGTTTACAACTTTACAATACCCATTAACTTGTTTGCCCTGTGTTTCTACACGGCCGTGTAGCTACTCTTCCATTCAGGGATTCTGTAAAAAAAAAGCCAAGGTCATTTGCAAAACACGGCCGTACTGAAAACATCTCAGAAGAGATTATTTCTTAATGCGAAAATCTCTTAAAATATCTATTAATTTCTGAAGAGATTATTTACTATCAAGAATCCTTGTAAAGAAACGCCAAGGTCGTTTGCAAAAGACGGCCGTACTGAAAATATATCTGAAGAGATTATTTCTTATTGCAAAACTCTCTTGAACTATCTATTAATTTCTGAAGAGATCATTTACTATCAGGACTATAGCTTATATTAATTATCGATTTCCAAAGAAAAGATCCATTAGCGAGTTGCCGTATGTTTCTACACGGACCGTGTAGCTACTCTTCCATTCAGGGATTCTGTAAAAAAAAGCCAAGGTCGTTTGCAAAACACGGCCGTACTGAAAACATCTCAGAAGAGATTATTTCTTAATGCGAAAATCTCTTAAAATATCTATTAATTTCTGAAGAGATTATTTACTATCAAGAGTCCTTGTAAAGAAACGCCAAGGTCGTTTGCAAAAGACGGCCGTACTGAAAATATATCTGAAGAGATTATTTCTTAATGTAAAACTCTCTTGAACTATCTATTAATTTCTGAAGAGATCATTTACTATCAGGACTATAGCTTATATTGATTATCGATTTCCAAAGAAAAGATCCATTAGCGAGTTGCCGTATGTTTCTACACGGCCGTGTAGCTACTCTTCCATTCAGGGATTCTGTAAAAAAAAGCCAAGGTTGTTTGCAAAACACGGCCGTACTGAAAACATCTCAGAAGAGATTATTTCTTAATGCAATACTCTCTTAAACTGTCTATTAATTTCTGAAGAGATTATTTACTATCAAGAGTCCTTGTAAAGAAACGCCAAGGTCGTTTGCAAAAGACGGCCGTACTGAAAATATCTCTGAAGAGATTATTTCTTATTGCAAAACTCTCTTAAACTACCTATTAATTTCTGAAGAGATTATTTACTATCAAAACGCCAAGGTCGTTTGCAAAAGACGGCCGTACTGAAAATATCTCCGAAGAGATTATTTCTTATTGCAAAACTACCTATTAATTTATGAAGAGATTATTTACTATCAAGACTATAGCTTAAACTAATTATCGATTCCAAAGAATAGATCCATTAACGACTACCATTAAGAGACACCAACATCGCTTAAGAGATGATGTTAAACCGGGGTTCCGTCATTTCAACACGGCCGTCAACAAAGTTTGGTCTTTAAGAGCGACTACCATTAAGAGACAGAAACACCGCTTAAGAGATGATGTTCGGGTACCTATATTTTGTGGGTCCCTTTCAGAAATAATTTTGAATATTTGCTACCACTGCGCGAACACGAGGCGTCACCTTAGTTAATGTCGTTTCTTCTTCATCATTTCATTTCATCTCATTACTCTTAAACAATGCTCTGGTTCTCCGGCTTCCTCTACAAGCTGCAGTACAAAATCAAACGCACGACCGTCGGTATAGACTCCGTCGATCATTCTTGTAGGCTCCCTCACAACTTGCCTGCGGAACAAATTCCATTTTATTTTGGTTTCGGAAAACAAAAGCCCTAAGCAAAACAAATACCCACGAGAATGGACAGCCGCCAAGAACAAGAAACACAAAGTACTAGCAATGTTGCCGGCGATGCCATTACAACACAAGTTTTGGCAGTTGTAAATGAAATCACACAAAGTATTCATGAAGATGAAATCAAGAGAAAAGAAGGAGAGGCCGAAGATGCGGTAAGCTTTTGGTTTATGTATTTTTCGATTGTGTCGCTTTACGCTTGTGTTTAAGAGATCTTTGTGTCAACTAGTGCATCCTTGAAATCGTCAATATGATCGTTGTTGTCGTTATTTTTATTAGCTTGTTCTGATGGTAACTGCTAGGGACTTGCATGCGAATATGTACGGACATGATCATAACGACTTTGGATTGCTGTTTGGGGAAAAATCTACTGTTGGATAAAGTACATAAGCATTTATTATCTTTGTTTGATAAGTGCTAGAGATTGATAATTTCATGCATTAACAGTAGATGAGGTTTTAATGCAGGAAGATGACCCGGAGAGTTTTTCTATTCCGTCGAAGTCAGTGGGGATTAACTTCAATGTTTTTGAGCTACGCATCCCGTTGCACGACATCAACTACTTCCCGGCGAGGGTAACAGTGAGGTCGTTGTGGAGTAAGTTTGATTCAATAAGGGATACCCTGAACGGGATGCATTCTAAATATAAAATGTTATCCCTTAATTCGTGCTTCGGACATTTTTTCCCCTATTGCCGATGTGTATCAATGGCCAGGGGGCTTCTGGGGCCAATTGTTCCACTATCTGATGCTTCATAGGGTGGAATGTGCCAAGAGATCAGAGCTGTAGTTCCTTGTTCAGGGCAAGCCTGTCAGATTTGGTATCAAAGAATTTGCAATTATGACAGGCCTTAATTGTGGCAAGTTGCCCCTTGACGCTGATATGATAGAAGCCAAGCTGAAAGGGGAAAGATTCTTGGAGAGGGTCTTGGATGGTGTACCCAATGTTAGAGGGTCGCATTTGGAGGAGAAATTAAAGGGATCCAAATACCAGGGGAAGGACAAGATAAGTATCTGTCTTGTGTTATTCGTACATTCAATCCTTATGGCTGGGAATGAGAGTAAGTGGGTGAACAAAGATTGGATTATGATGGCACATGATATAGATTTCTTCAACTCCTATCCTTGGGGGAGGTTATCTTACCAGCTTACTTTGGATTCCATCCTCCGGACAGACTTCAAGTACACCCATATGTTTGATAAACCGCGTATGGGTGAAAAGAGAAGGGAGAAAAATATAAATTACAATATTTATGGATTCCCTTGGGCTATAATGGTAAGAGCCAATTCCTTAGTATTTTTACTAGTACCAATTTTTATCCTTATAAATTAACCTACATACCTCTCATTCAATCTAATGTTTCTATGCATAATGTTTCTATACATGTATATTCGTATGTAATACCAATGTTCTGTGAAACTGTTATGCTTATTCATCTTTATGCAGGAAATCCACGAGGCATTAGCTCTTATAGAGTCAGACAGCAACAACATCCCAACACCAAGTGGGGTCAGATGGATTCGTATGCCACCAGTGGATGCATATTTCACCCACAGTCTTCTTTGTGTGGCGGATCGTATTTGGGCTCGCTTGGATAAAAGAAGAATAAAAAAAATGGAGAAGTTAGTAACAACGCACTTGAAATTGCGTTTGATGCAGTTGTTGCTCCTAATGACCTCTGCATGAAGTATGTAGATACAAACACACACAATCATGGGGGCAGCATAGTTGGGTCGAATAAGGTATATGGTGTTTTGAACATCGAAAACTTCCACTGGATTGCCTTAGCTTGGAAATTAGAAGAGGGGATTGTAGGAAGTTATGGATTGCGCCCCGGAGTGTTATGCGGCGAGGAAATTTGATCAATTAATGCGTGGGCCTTCATATGTGTTCCCCAAGTTGTTGAAGAAGACTGGTAAATTTGCCCATCTTGGGGATGTTCTAGATTCGGATGTGGCCGGTTGTGAAAATTCCGTCGCCGTATAATGATCGAAGGTTAGCTGCTTGCTATTAAATTGTTCATAATACCTATGAATACTTTATTCAGTTCTTTTTCCATAATGTTCTGTGTATTGTTTGTTCTGCAGTGGAGATTGCGGGGTTTACAGTTTGAAGTTCATAGAATACCATATTACCGGTACCCCTATGGACACCATTAACGACAACACAATCGATCAATTTCGAGAACGCCTCGCAGTGGAGATTTTCCATGGGGAGATGGATACCCTTATTGAGGAAGCTAAAGGCGTCCTATGGGGAGAAAGATACCCTTATTGAGGAAGCTAAAGGCTTATAGAGTAAATCTATATTTCGAAATTATTCCTAACTACAGTATAAATGTATATTTCAAAATTATTCTTAACTACATACAAATGTGTAAATTATGTTACTATGTATTGATGTAAATGTAAATTAATCTGACTCTGAAATGTATGTAACGTATGTAAGATGAGTACAGTTTTAGAATCGACCCTAAAGAGAAATGCTTGTTCATTAATAGACAACAAAATTCTCACGCCCTTAATTCACCGTACTCACGCCCGTGTGCAGAATCGACAAGGAACTGAAATAAAGATTCATTTCAGAGATACCAGTTGCAACTTCAGAGACAACCTAGCAAAGCACGGGTTGTTATTCAGTACGGCCGTCTTGTACAAACGACCTGCGCGGTTTTCTAAGGAGGAATACACAATCCCTGAAAGGAAAAAGAAAATACGGCCATGTACAAACATACGGCCAACCCGTTAATGGGTATATTTTTAAAATCTTTTATTTGTTTAAGTATCGACCATAAAGAAAACTGTTTGCTATTAAATAAACAACAAAATACTCACGCCCGTTTTTCGCTGTACGCACGCACGTTTTCACAATCGATATGGAACAGAGACAGATTCGTTTCAGGTATTAGGATTGCAACTTAAGAGACAACAAAGCAAACAGTTCTTTGTTAATCAGTACGGCTGTCTTTTACAAACGACCTGGGCGTTTTTCTAATAATTAATACAGAATCCCTGAAAGGAAGAGAAGAAACACGGCTGTGTACATACATACGGCTATTCCGTTGATGGGTATGTTATTAAAAATCCATTATTTGCTAAAGAATATGCCTTAAAGAAATCACATTGTTCATTAAGAGACAACAAAATGCTCACGCCTGTTGTTCACCAAACACACGCCCGTGTTCTGAATCGACAAGGTACAGAAACAAAGATTCGTTTCAGAGATTAGGGTTGCAACTTAAGAGACAACGACGCAAACAACCTTTTGTTAATCAGCACGGCCGTCTTGTACAAACGACCCGGGCATTTTCCTAATAATTAATACGGAATCCCTGAAAGGAAGAGAAGAAACATGGCCGTGTACAGACATACGGCGATCCCGTTGATGGGTATGTTATTAAAAATCCATTATTTGCTAAAGAATCCGCCTTAAAGAAATCACATTGTTCATTAAGAGACAACAAAATGCTCACGCCTGTTGTTCACCAAACACACGCCCGTGTTTTGAATCGACAAGGTACAGAAACAAAGATTCGTTTCAGAGATTAGGGTTGCAACTTAAGAGACAACGAAGCAAACATCCTTTTGTTAATCAGTACGGCCGTCTTGTACAAACGACCTGGGCGTATTCCTAATAATTAATACGGAATCCCTGAAAGGAAGAGATGAAACACGGCCCGTGTACAGACATACGGCGATCCCGTTGATGGGTATGTTATTAAAAATCCATTATTTGCTAAAGAATATGCCTCAAAGAAATCCCATTGTTCATTAAGAGACAACAAAATGCTCACGCCCGTTGTTCACCAAACACACGCCCATGTTCCGAATCGACAAGGTACAGAAACAAAGATTTGTTTCAGAGATTAGGGTTGCAACTTAAGAGACAACGACGCAAACAACCTTTTGTTAATCAGCACGGCCGTCTTGTACAAACGACCTGGGCGTTTTTCTAATAATTAATACGAAATCCCTGAAAGGAAGAGAAGAAACACGGCCGTGTACAGACATACGGCAATCCCGTTGATGGGTATGTTATTAAAAATCCATTATTTGCTAAAGAGTATGCCTCAAAGAAATCCCATTGTTCATTAAGAGACAACAAAATTCTCACGCCCGTTGTTCACCAAACACACGCCCGTGTTCTGAATCCCTGAGCGTGGCCTTTCTTTGTTAGAGGAATTCAAGTCGGATTCTTGAACGAGTCCTTCATTTAGCGGGGACACCTAGAAGGAACCCTCGAAGGGGAAGTATGGCTTGTGCTTGGGAGTCCCCTGGCTGGAAGACTCTTCTGATTGATTACATGGGGTAACCGTCAATGGAGGAGTGGAGTTACTCTTCTAAAAAATAGGGTCACGTGGGCTAACATTGTCCCAAGTCTTTTCGCTTTTTGGTGGTAGTGACCCGTAATAGTTAGATTGTGGGCTGATCAATGACTAGAGTGAATTCGTGGGCTTCTCCCAAGGGAAGCCATTAAATATTGGTTCTCCTTTTTAAGGAGAGGACACCAGACTTTAGAGAGAAAGAAATAGATAGATAGATAGATAGATAGATAGAGAGAGAGAGAGAGCACCCAAATTTCTAGCTAAGTCTTCCTTTGTTTTTGAGTGATTTTTCGGCATTTTTTCCAATCATCTTCCTCTATTGTCTCTCACCGGCGGCGAGTTTTATCGTCCTTCTTTTGAAATCGGGTAAGTTCTCTGATTTCAGTTCTTGTTTTTTGCCTTTTTCAAGGCTTGCCGCCTTTTTTCGTTGCATTTTTGTAGCTCTTGTAAGAGCTTCTATATGAAAATTTTCATTTTGTTGTTATTGTTGCTCATTTTGAAAATCATGTCGTAAGACTATGATTATGTGCCTATAAGGGAGGAGGGTTCTAAAGCCTCCCCAGGGAGTGGGATTTTGAGGGAGTTGTCCCTCTTAGGAGTTGAGAGCCACTCTGAGGGTTTTTCCCCAACAGTCGCTCGAGCTGAGGTGGCTGAAGTTGAGTAGAAGCCCGAAGAGTTAGAACTCGTCTTTGGTGGGGGTGCAACAAATGGTTCAAGAAGGTTTTCCCTTCTATGAGGCCCGTAGGTCTCGCTTGTCTGAGGAAGACTTGGGGTGTTTACGGAGGGATTATAGGATTCCTCCTAACTGGCACTTAAAGCTCCTTCCCCGTCGAGTAGGATTCACACCCCTCTTAAGGGATACTTAGGGTTCTAAGTGGACCAGTTAGAGGGAGGTTTGAGGTTTCCTCTCCTTAATTTTTTATAAGGATATCTCCAACCTCTTAAGGATTCACTTGAATTAGTTTACCCCCAACTTCTTTAGATTATTAGAGGCTTATGCCATGTTGCTATACAATATGAAAGAGATCCCACAAGCTGTGCATTTCCACTCATCCTTTATGCCAAAGCTTATTGAGCCTGGGCTTTTTTACTTCTCCCCTAGAGGAGGGGTAAAATTCCTTTAACCCCTTACCACCCCAAAGAGATGGAAGAGGAAGTTCTTTTTTATTGCCCCTCATGAGAGATAATTTATTCCTTGCGCTTAGCCAATTACTCTCCCCAAGGGTTGTAAGTATGATGCTAACTATCACTGGTCAAAGCAGAATAGTTGTTAGGTAGATTGCATCGGGCCACCTATAGCACTGATGCCCTCTCTTCCAACAAACTTTTATATGACTATGGTTTGAGCAGGAATGAGGTGGTATTGGAGAAGCCACTTGGTATAAGACTTGGTCTTCTTTTTTATGTGTTTTTGGATATTTGGCTATAGGAGCATTAGCTATGAGAATTCCTTATTTGCAGATACCATGATTTTCAAGGTTAAGATGAGTAATTTCTTGAGGCAACAGTCTTAGGGGAGTACTCTTTTGAGGACTCCCGCGCCCTCCTTAGGAACACCTGCTCTCTCTGGTACCCCATCATCTTGTTATTCATCCAGGCATAAATTAATCCTCGTAGCTGATTCTTCCTTCGACCCTGTTAAGAGGACCCGAGGTAGTTTGGCTTCAAGAAAGGGGCCAATGATAGCTGAGCCTCTGAGGCAGTATCCATCTTCTTCTTGGACTGACCCTCCCTCTCACTTTCGTGATAATGCTCAAGAGAGCGTGTATGTCCCAACCTGGGACTGGTCTTCCTCCTCTTTTATTATAATAGAGGAGAACAAGGCAGTGGCATTATCCTTGTTGCGGGGTTTAGCTCCTCTAATGGACAGAAGCTTCATGGTGGCATTGACTTCCCAGCAGTTGAAGGATTGGACTGCCCTCCATTTGGCCCAAGTACTTTCTTTGGAAATCTCCTCTTTGAGTATTTTTGAGGATTTTGTTATGACCTTCTTGCTTTTCCCTGTCTTAGCCAGATCAGTATGCTACTAGGCCAACTGCTGAGCAGCCCTTGGGGGCTTCAACCGGATGAAGCCCAGTGGAGGCTCAACGAGCTGGAGAAAGAGTGCTGGAATCTGAGGAGGGAGTTCAAGCACGAGCGCATGGCTAATGAGGATCATAAGGCCAATGAGAAAACCCTAGAGAAGGAGAGGAAGAAGCTAGATAGAAAGGTGAAGGCTGCTACTAAGGTGTGTAAGAAGGAGCTTCAGGACACCCAAACTCAGATGTATAAGTATTATCGCAATATTAAGGAAGGGTGAAAATGGCCGGAGGCCAAATTGGTTGCCTTCAAAGAGAACTTCCTCAAATTTAATGAGTTTGAGGAATAGCTCGTGACACGGGTTGGAAACCTCTTCTTCAAGGGCTTCCATGCCTGTTCTTAATAGTGTGTTGATGACAAGTATCATCTAGCTAGGGTAGGCACGCCTTTCCTTTATGTGGCCAAAGCTATGGAGGAGAGCGCGGGAAAAGAAGGTCGGGTGGCCCTCGTTCCCCCTTATCACCTTCTATTATGGTGGAGTTTGAGAAAAATCTCTCAAGTGCACCCCGATCCTTTCTTGGGTACTTCCCGTTTAGGAAACCAAAGTTTTTTCATGCTCTCCTTTGTGCAAGAAAGCTCTCCACAAGGTCTGAGACAGGAAGTGCATCTGGCAAGAGGTATGACCCCATGATTATGGATCAAGAAGTCTCTCATCCTGAGGGTCATAAGCTAATCCCTACTAGGGTTACTGAGGAGGAAGACCTGGAGGAGACACACCCCCTGGAAGAGGCTGTGGAGTAACTACTAAGGGAGAGGAAGGCATATTAGAGATGATCCTCTTGCCCATGTAACAACTAATGTAATAGTTGTTAGGGCTATTGCCCATTTTGCTAGGAATTGACCAAGGCATTTAGGGTCTTTAAAATATTTTTATATATACTTTGTGAAAGTTTGCCTGTGGGGGTCATAAGCAATTTGTTTTTTAAAGTTTTTCTTAGCTTATAGAGGTTTAAGAGTGTGTTTTAGGCTAAGAGGCCATGAACAGTTTTATTTTAATGCATGCACTTTCCTTTCACATACTTCATGTACTTGTGCTTGCATTCTGCTTTTTTTTGTATGATAATCGCTTCAGGATATCACTGTGGCCAAGACTTAGCTTGTCTTAATTGCATCCAGTAGTTGGACTGCATCGTAGAAAGGAGCCTAAGAAGAGGAATAAAAGATTCCTCAAAGGCCCAGGGCTCCTTTTAAGAAGGGACCCAAACTGATGAAGTTTTATTGAGATAAGAGAATTCCTATCTCCTAGGTAAGTGATCTTCCTTTGAGGGAAGGTTAGATCCTTTTGGGAGGACTCCATTCGGGATGGAAGAAACTTACAAGGTTTCAAGAGAAGGCCTTAGGAGAGGCCTTAATCCTTAGGGTTGTCCGTAAGTAAGAATATTTCGCATCCTCATGAGGAAGAAGGCTTGAGCCCATATAGGATGCTAAGGGAATCCTATGTGGTTTTCCTTAGAGGAGGCTTTGGGAGCCTCCGGGCAGGAGGACCATCATCTGGGCC
>CM047878.1:10049561-10287070 GCA_026212405.1 Petrea volubilis
AGAGACAACAAATGCTCACGCCCGTGTTCACCAAACACACGCCCTGTGTTCTGAATCGACAAGGTACAGAAACAAAGATTCGTTTCACAGATTAGGGTTGCAGTTTTAAGAGACAACGACGCAAACACCCTTTTGTTAATCAGCACGGCCGTCTTGTACAAACGACCTGGGCATTTTCCTAATAATTAATACGGAACCCTGAAAGGATAAAGAAACACTAGGCCGTTGTACAGACATACGGCTATCCCGTTGATGGGTATGTTATTAAAAATTCATTATTTGCTAAAGAATATGCCTCAAAGAAATCCAATTGTTCATAAGAGGACAACAAAATATTCACGCCCGTTGTTCACCCAATAACACACGCCCGTGTTCTGAATCGACAAGGTACAGAAACAAAGATTCGTTTCAGAGATTAGGTTGCAGTTTAAGAGACAACGACGCAAACAACCTTTTTGTTAATCAGCACGGCCGTCTTGTACAAACGACCTGGGCATTTTCCTAATAATTAATACGGAAACCCTGAAAGGAATAGAAGAAACACGGCCGTGTACAGACATACGGCTATCCCGTTGATGGGTATGTTATTAAAAATTCATTATTTGCTAAAGAATATGCCTCAAAGAAATCCCATTGTTCATTAAGAGACAACAAAATATTCACGCCCGTTGTTCACCAAACACACGCCCGTGTTCTGAATCGACAAGGTACAGAAACAAAGATTCGTTTCAGAGATTAGGGTTGCAACTTAAGAGACAATGAGGCAAATAGCCTTTTGTTAATCAGTACGGCCGTCTTGTACAAACGACCTGGGCGTATTCCTAATAATTAATACGGAATCCCTGAAAGGAAGAGATGAAACACGGCCCGTGTACAGACATACGGCAATCCCGTTGATGGGTAAGTTATTAAAAATCCATTATTTGCTAAAGAATATGCCACAAAGAAATCCCATTGTTCATTAAGAGACAACAAAATGCTCACGCCCGTTGTTTACCAAACACACGCCCGTGTTCTGAATCGACAAGGTATAGAAACAAACATTTGTTTCAGAGATTAGGGTTGCAGCTTAAGAGACAACGACGCAAACAGCCTTTTGTTAATCAGCACGGCCGTCTTGTACAAACGACCTGGGCGTATTCCTAATAATTAATACGGAATCCCTGAAAGGAATAGAAGAAACACGGCCGTGTACAGACATACGGCGATCCCGTTGATGGGTATGTTATTAAAAATCCATTATTTGCTAAAGAATATGCCTCTAAGAAATCCCATTGTTCATTAAGAGACAACAAAATGCTCACGCCCGTTGTTCACCAAACACACGCCCGTGTTCTGAATCGACAAGGTACAGAAACAAAGATTCATTTCAGAGATTAGGGTTGCAACTTAAGAGACAACGAAGCAAACAGCCTTTTGTTAATCAGTACGTCCGTCTTGTACAAATGACCTAGGCGTATTCCTAATAATTAATACGGAATCCCTGAATGGAAGAGAAGAAACACGGCCGTGTACATACATACGGCTATCCCGTTGATGGGTATGTTATTAAAAATTCATTATTTGCTAAAGAATATGCCTCAAAAAAATCCCATTGTTCATTCAGAGACAACAAAATGCTCACGCCCGTTGTTCACCAAACACACACCCGTGTTCTAAATCGATAAGGTACAGAAACAAAGATTCGTTTCAGAGATTAGGGTTGCAACTTAAGAGACAACGACGCAAACAACCTTTTGTTAATCAGCACGGCCGTCTTGTACAAACGACCTGGGCGTTTTCCTAATAATTAATACGGAATCCCTGAAAGGAAGAGAAGAAACACGGCCGTGTACAGACATACGGCGATCCGGTTGATGGGTATGTTATTAAAAATCCATTATTTGCTAAAGAATCCGCCTTAAAGAAATCACATTGTTCATTAAGAGACAACAAAATGCTCACGCCCGTTGTTCACCAAACACACGCCCGTGTTCTGAATCAATAAGGTATAGAAACAAAGATTCGTTTCAGAGATTAGGGTTGCAACTTAAGAGACAACGACGCAAAAAACCTTTTGTTAATCAGCACGGCCGTCTTGTACAAACGACCTGGGCGTTTTCCTAATAATTAATACGGAATCCCTGAAAGGAATAGAAGAAACACGGCCGTGTACAGACATACGGCTATCCCGTTGATGGGTATGTTATTAAAAATTCATTATTTGCTAAAGAATATGCCTCAAAAAAATCCCATTGTTCATTCAGAGACAACAAAATGCTCACGCCCGTTGTTCACCAAACACACGCCCGTGTTCTAAATCGACAAGGTATCAGAAACAAAGATTCGTTTCAGAGATTAGGGTTGTAACTTAAGAGACAACGACGCAAACAACCTTTTGTTAATCAGCACGGCCGTCTTGTACAAACGACCTGGGCGTTTTCCTAATAATTAATACGGAATCCCTGAAAGGAAGAGAAGAAACACGGCCGTGTACAGACATACGGCGATCCCGTTGATTGGTATGTTATTAAAATCCATTATTTGCTAAAGAATATGCCTCAAAGAAATCCCATTGTTCATTAAGAGACAACAAAATGCTCACGCCCGTTGTTCACCAAACACACGCCCGTGTTCTGAATCGACAAGGTACAGAAACAAAGATTCGTTTCAGAGATTAGGGTTGCAGCTTTAGAGACAACGAAGCAAACAACCTTTTGTTAATCAGTACGGCCGTCTTGTACCAACGACCTGGGCGTATTCCTAATAATTAATACGGAATCCCTGAAAGGAAGAGATGAAACACGGCCCGTGTACAGACATACGACGATCCCGTTGATGGGTATGTTATTAAAAATACATTATTTGCTAAAGAATATGCCTCAAAGAAATCCCATTGTTTATCTAGAGACAACAAAATGCTCACGCCCGTTGTTCACCAAACACACGCCCGTGTTCTGAATCGACAAGGTATAGAAACAAAGATTTGTTTCAGAGATTAGGGTTGCAACTTAAGAGACAACGACGCAAAAAACCTTTTGTTAATCAGCACGGCCGTCTTGTACAAACGACCTGGGCGTTTTCCTAATAATTAATACGGAATCCCTGAAAGGAAGAGAAGAAACACGGCCGTGTACAGACATACGGCGATCCCGTTGATGGGTATGTTATTAAAAATCCATTATTTGCTAAAGAATCCGCCTTAAAGAAATCACATTGTTCATTAAGAGACAACAAAATGCTCACGTCCGTTGTTCACCAAACACACGCCCGTGTTCTGAATCGACAAGGTACAGAAACAAAGATTCATTTGAGAGATTAGGGTTGCAACTTAAGAGACAACGAAGCAAACAGCCTTTTGTTAATCAGTACGGCCGTCTTGTACAAATGACCTAGGCGTATTCCTAATAATTAATACGGAATCCCTGAAAGGAAGAGATGAAACACGGCCCGTGTACAGACATACGGCGATCCCGTTGATGGGTATGTTATTAAAAATCCATTATTTGCTAAAGAATATGCCTCAAAGAAATCCCATTGTTTATCTAGAGACAACAAAATGCTCACGCCCGTTGTTCAGCCAAACACACGCCCGTGTTCTGAATCGACAAGGTATAGAAACAAAGATTTGTTTCAGAGATTAGGGTTGCAACTTAAGAGACAACGACGCAAACAACCTTTTGTTAATCAGCACGGCCGTCTTGTACAAACGACCTGGGCGTTTTCCTAATAATTAATACGGAATCCCTGAAAGGAAGAGAAGAAACACGGCCGTGTACAGACATACGGCGATCCCGTTGATTGGTATGTTTTTAAAAATCCATTATTTGCTAAAGAATATGCCTCAAAGAAATCCCATTGTTCATTAAGAGACAACAAAATGCTCACGCCCGTTGTTCACCAAACACACGCCCGTGTTCTGAATCGACAAGGTATAGAAACAAACATTTGTTTCAGAGATTAGGGTTGCAGCTTAAGAGACAACGACGCAAACAACATTTTGTTAATCAGCACGGCCGTCTTGTACAAACGACCTGGGCATTTTCCTAATAATTAATACGGAATCCCTGAAAGGAATAGAAGAAACACGGCCGTGTACAGACATACGGCGATCCCGTTGATGGGTATGTTATTAAAAATCCATTATTTGCTAAAGAATATGCCTCAAAGAAATCCCATTGTTCATTAAGAGACAACAAAATGCTCACGCCCGTTGTTCACCAAACACACGCCCGTGTTCTGAATCGACAAGGTACAGAAACAAAGATTCATTTCAGAGATTAGGGTTGCAACTTAAGAGACAACGAAGCAAACAGCCTTTTGTTAATCAGTACGTCCGTCTTGTACAAATGACCTAGGCGTATTCCTAATAATTAATACGGAATCCCTGAATGGAATAGAAGAAACACGGCCGTGTACAGACATACGGCGATCCCGTTCATGGGTATGTTATTAAAAATCCATTATTTGCTAAAGAATATGCCTCAAAGAAATCCCATTGTTCATTAAGAGACAACAAAATGCTCACGCCCGTTGTTCACCAAACACACGCCCGTGTTCTGAATCGACAAGGTACAGAAACAAAGATTCGTTTCAGAGATTAGGGTTGCAACTTAAGAGACAACGAAGCAAACAGCCTTTTGTTAATCAGTACGGCCGTCTTGTACCAACGACCTGGGCGTATTCCTAATAATTAATACGGAATCTCTGAAAGGAAGAGATGAAAAACGACCCGTGTACAGACATACGACGATCCCGTTGATGGGTATGTTATTAAAAATACATTATTTGCTAAAGAATATGCCTCAAAGAAATCCCATTGTTTATCTAGAGACAACAAAATGCTCACGCCCGTTGTTCACCAAACACACGCCCGTGTTCTGAATCGACAAGGTACAGAAACAAAGATTCGTTTCAGAGATTAAGGTTGCAGCTTTAGAGACAACGAAGCAAACAACCTTTTGTTAATCAGTACGGCCGTCTTGTAGCAACGACCTGGGCGTATTCCTAATAATTAATACGGAATCCCTGAAAGGAAGAGATGAAACACGGCCCGTGTACAGACATACGACGATCCCGTTGATGGGTATGTTATTAAAAATACATTATTTGCTAAAGAATATGCCTCAAAGAAATCCCATTGTTTATTAAGAGACAACAAAATGCTCACGCCCGTTGTTCACCAAACACACGCCCGTGTTCTGAATCGACAAGGTACAGAAACAAAGATTCGTTTCAGAGATTAGGGTTGCAGTTTAAGAGACAACGACGCAAACAACCTTTTGTTAATCAGCACGGCCGTCTTGTACAAACGACCTGGGCATTTTCCTAATAATTAATACGGAAACCCTGAAAGGAATAGAAGAAACACGGCCGTGTACAGACATACGGCTATCCCGTTGATGGGTATGTTATTAAAAATTCATTATTTGCTAAAGAATATGCCTCAAAGAAATCCCATTGTTCATTAAGAGACAACAAAATATTCACGCCCGTTGTTCACCAAACACACGCCCGTGTTCTGAATCGACAAGGTACAGAAACAAAGATTCGTTTCAGAGATTAGGGTTGCAACTTAAGAGACAACGAAGCAAACAGCCTTTTGTTAATCAGTACGGCCGTCTTGTACCAACGACCTGGGCGTATTCCTAATAATTAATACGGAATCTCTGAAAGGAAGAGATGAAAAACGACCCGTGTACAGACATACGACGATCCCGTTGATGGGTATGTTATTAAAAATACATTATTTGCTAAAGAATATGCCTCAAAGAAATCCCATTGTTTATCTAGAGACAACAAAATGCTCACGCCCGTTGTTCACCAAACACACGCCCGTGTTCTGAATCGACAAGGTACAGAAACAAAGATTCGTTTCAGAGATTAAGGTTGCAGCTTTAGAGACAACGAAGCAAACAACCTTTTGTTAATCAGTACGGCCGTCTTGTAGCAACGACCTGGGCGTATTCCTAATAATTAATACGGAATCCCTGAAAGGAAGAGATGAAACACGGCCCGTGTACAGACATACGACGATCCCGTTGATGGGTATGTTATTAAAAATACATTATTTGCTAAAGAATATGCCTCAAAGAAATCCCATTGTTTATTAAGAGACAACAAAATGCTCACGCCCGTTGTTCACCAAACACACGCCCGTGTTCTGAATCGACAAGGTATAGAAACAAACATTTGTTTCAGAGATTAGGGTTGCAGCTTAAGAGACAACGACGCAAACAGCCTTTTGTTAATCAGCACGGCCGTCTTGTACAAACGACCTGGGCGTATTCCTAATAATTAATACGGAATCCCTGAAAGGAATAGAAGAAACACGGCCGTGTACAGACATACGGCGATCCCGTTGATGGGTATGTTATTAAAAATCCATTATTTGCTAAAGAATATGCCTCTAAGAAATCCCATTGTTCATTAAGAGACAACAAAATGCTCACGCCCGTTGTTCACCAAACACACGCCCGTGTTCTGAATCGACAAGGTACAGAAACAAAGATTCATTTCAGAGATTAGGGTTGCAACTTAAGAGACAACGAAGCAAACAGCCTTTTGTTAATCAGTACGTCCGTCTTGTACAAATGACCTAGGCGTATTCCTAATAATTAATACGGAATCCCTGAATGGAATAGAAGAAACACGGCCGTGTACAGACATACGGCGATCCCGTTCATGGGTATGTTATTAAAAATCCATTATTTGCTAAAGAATATGCCTCAAAGAAATCCCATTGTTCATTAAGAGACAACAAAATGCTCACGCCCGTTGTTCACCAAACACACGCCCGTGTTCTGAATCGACAAGGTACAGAAACAAAGATTCATTTCAGAGATTAGGGTTGCAACTTAAGGGACAACGAAGCAAACAGCCTTTTGTTAATCAGCACGGCCGTCTTGTACAAACGACCTGGGCGTTTTCCTAATAATTAATACGGAATCCCTGAAAGGAAGAGAAGAAACACGGCCGTGTACAGACATACGGCGATCCCGTTGATGGGTATGTTATTAAAAATCCATTATTTGCTAAAGAATCCGCCTTAAAGAAATCACATTGTTCATTAAGATACAACAAAATGCTCACGTCCGTTGTTCACCAAACACACGCCCGCGTTCTGAATCGACAAGGTACAGAAACAAAGATTCATTTCAGAGATTAGGGTTGCAACTTAAAAGACAACGAAGCAAACAGCCTTTCGTTAATCAGTACGGCCGTCTTGTACAAATGACCTAGGCATATTCCTAATAATTAATACGGAATCCCTGAAAGGAAGAGATGAAACACGGCCCGTGTACAGACATACGGCGATCCCGTTGATGGGTATGTTATTAAAAATCCATTATTTGCTAAAGAATATGCCTCAAAGAAATCCCATTGTTTATTAAGAGACAACAAAATGCTCACGCCCGTTGTTCACCAAACACACGCCCGTGTTCTGAATCGACAAGGTATAGAAACAAAGATTTGTTTCAGAGATTAGGGTTGCAACTTAAGAGACAACGACGCAAACAACCTTTTGTTAATCAGCACGGCCGTCTTGTACAAACGACCTGGGCATTTTCCTAATAATTAATACGGAATCCCTGAAAGGAAGAGAAGAAACACGGCCGTGTACAGACATACGGCGATCCCGTTGATTGGTATGTTATTAAAAATCCATTATTTGCTAAAGAATATGCCTCAAAGAAATACCATTGTTCATTAAGAGACAACAAAATGCTCACGCCCGTTGTTCACCAAACACACGCCCGTGTTCTGAATCGACAAGGTACAGAAAAAAAGATTCGTTTCAGAGATTAGGGTTGCAACTTAAGAGACAACGAAGCAAACAGCCTTTTGTTAATCAGTACGGCCGTCTTGTACCAACGACCTGGGCGTATTCCTAATAATTAATACGGAATCTCTGAAAGGAAGAGATGAAACACGACCCGTGTACAGACATACGACGATCCCGTTGATGGGTATGTTATTAAAAATACATTATTTGCTAAAGAATATGCCTCAAAGAAATCCCATTGTTTATCTAGAGACAACAAAATGCTCACGCCCGTTGTTCACCAAACACACGCCCGTGTTCTGAATCGACAAGGTATAGAAACAAAGATTTGTTTCAGAGATTAGGGTTGCAACTTAAGAGACAACGACGCAAAAAACCTTTTGTTAATCAGCACGGCCGTCTTGTACAAACGACCTGGGCGTTTTCCTAATAATTAATACGGAATCCCTGAAAGGAAGAGAAGAAACACGGCCGTGTACAGACATACGGCTATCCCGTTGATGGGTATGTTATTAAAAATTCATTATTTGCTAAAGAATATGCCTCAAAAAAATCCCATTGTTCATTCAGAGACAACAAAATGCTCACGCCCGTTGTTCACCAAACACACGCCCGTGTTCTAAATCGACAAGGTACAGAAACAAAGATTCGTTTCAGAGATTAGGGTTGTAACTTAAGAGACAACGACGCAAACAACCTTTTGTTAATCAGCACGGCTGTCTTGTACAAACGACCTGGGCGTTTTCCTAATAATTAATACGGAATCCCTGAAAGGAAGAGAAGAAACACGGCCGTGTACAGACATACGGCGATCCCGTTGATGGGTATGTTATTAAAAATACATTATTTGCTAAAGAATATGACTCAAAGAAATCCCATTGTTTATCTAGAGACAACAAAATGCTCACGCCCGTTGTTCACCAAACACACGCCCGTGTTCTGAATCGACAAGGTATAGAAACAAAGATTTGTTTCAGAGATTAGGGTTGCAACTTAAGAGACAACGACGCAAACAACCTTTTGTTAATCAGCACGGCCGTCTTGTACAAACGACCTGGGCGTTTTCCTAATAATTAATACGGAATCCCTGAAAGGAAGAGAAGAAACACGGCCGTGTACAGACATACGGCTATCCCGTTGATGGGTATGTTATTAAAAATTCATTATTTGCTAAAGAATATGACTCAAAGAAATCCCATTGTTTATCTAGAGACAACAAAATGCTCACGCCCGTTGTTCACCAAACACACGCCCGTGTTCTGAATCGACAAGGTATAGAAACAAAGATTTGTTTCAGAGATTAGGGTTGCAACTTAAGAGACAACGACGCAAACAACCTTTTGTTAATCAGCACGGCCGTCTTGTACAAACGACCTGGGCGTTTTCCTAATAATTAATACGGAATCCCTGAAAGGAAGAGAAGAAACACGGCCGTGTACAGACATACGGCTATCCCGTTGATGGGTATGTTATTAAAAATTCATTATTTGCTAAAGAATATGCCTCAAAAAAATCCCATTGTTCATTCAGAGACAACAAATGCTCACGCCCGTTGTTCACCAAACACACGCCCGTGTTCTAAATCGACAAGGTACAGAAACAAAGATTTGTTTCAGAGATTAGGGTTGTAACTTAAGAGACAACGACGCAAACAACCTTTTGTTAATCAGCACGGCTGTCTTGTACAAACGACCTGGGCGTTTTCCTAATAATTAATACGGAATCCCTGAAAGGAAGAGAAGAAACACGGCCGTGTACAGACATACGACGATCCCGTTGATGGGTATGTTATTAAATATCCATTATTTGCTAAAGAATATGCCTCAAAGAAATCACATTGTTCATTAAGAGACAACAAAATGCTCACGTCCGTTGTTCACCAAACACACGCCCGTGTTCTGAATCGACAAGGTACAGAAACAAAGATTCATTTCAGAGATTAGGGTTGCAACTTAAGAGACAACGACGCAAACAACCTTTTGTTAATCAGCACGGCCGTCTTGTACAAACGACCTGGGCGTTTTCCTAATAATTAATACGGAATCCCTGAAAGGAAGAGAAGAAACACGGCCGTGTACAGACATACGGCGATCCCGTTGATTGGTATGTTATTAAAAATCCATTATTTGCTAAAGAATATGCCTCAAAGAAATCCCATTGTTCATTAAGAGACAACAAAATGCTCACGCCCGTTGTTCACCAAACACACGCCCGTGTTCTGAATCGACAAGGTACAGAAACAAAGATTCGTTTCAGAGATTAGGGTTGCAACTTAAGAGACAATGAGGCAAATAGCCTTTTGTTAATCAGTACGGCCGTCTTGTACAAACGACCTGGGCGTATTCCTAATAATTAATACGGAATCCCTGAAAGGAAGAGATGAAACACGGCCCGTGTACAGACATACGGCGATCCCGTTGATGGGTAAGTTATTAAAAATCCATTATTTGCTAAAGAATATGCCTCAAAGAAATCCCATTGTTTATTAAGAGACAACAAAATGCTCACGCCCGTTGTTCACCAAACACACGCCCGTGTTCTGAATCGACAAGGTATAGAAACAAAGATTTGTTTCAGAGATTAGGGTTGCAACTTAAGAGACAACGACGCAAAAAACCTTTTGTTAATCAGCACGGCCGTCTTGTACAAACGACCTGGGCGTTTTCCTAATAATTAATACGGAATCCCTGAAAGGAAGAGAAGAAACACGGCCGTGTACAGACATACGGCTATCCCGTTGATGGGTATGTTATTAAAAATTCATTATTTGCTAAAGAATATGCCTCAAAAAAATCCCATTGTTCATTCAGAGACAACAAAATGCTCACGCCCGTTGTTCACCAAACACACGCCCGTGTTCTAAATCGACAAGGTACAGAAACAAAGATTCGTTTCAGAGATTAGGGTTGTAACTTAAGAGACAACGACGCAGACAACCTTTTGTTAATCAGCACGGCTGTCTTGTACAAACGACCTGGGCGTTTTCCTAATAATTAATACGGAATCCCTGAAAGGAAGAGAAGAAACACGGCCGTGTACAGACATACGGCGATCCCGTTGATGGGTATGTTATTAAAAATCCATTATTTGCTAAAGAATCCGCCTTAAAGAAATCACATTGTTTATTAAGAGACAACAAAATGCTCACGTCCGTTGTTCACCAAACACACGCCCGTGTTCTGAATCGACAAGGTACAGAAAC
Organism: Petrea volubilis; assembly: GCA_026212405.1. Taxonomy (NCBI): domain Eukaryota; kingdom Viridiplantae; phylum Streptophyta; class Magnoliopsida; order Lamiales; family Verbenaceae; genus Petrea; species Petrea volubilis. Next base: position 10,060,529 of record CM047878.1, read on the forward strand.
AAAGATTCATTTCAGAGATTAGGGTTGCAACTTAAGAGACAACGACGCAAACAACCTTTTGTTAATCAGCACGGCCGTCTTGTACAAACGACCTGGGCGTTTTCCTAATAATTAATACGGAATCCCTGAAAGGAAGAGAAGAAACACGGCCGTGTACAGACATACGGCGATCCCGTTGATTGGTATGTTATTAAAAATCCATTATTTGCTAAAGAATATGCCTCAAAGAAATCCCATTGTTCATTAAGAGACAACAAAATGCTCACGCCCGTTGTTCACCAAACACACGCCCGTGTTCTGAATCGACAAGGTACAGAAACAAAGATTCGTTTCAGAGATTAGGGTTGCAACTTAAGAGACAATGAGGCAAATAGCCTTTTGTTAATCAGTACGGCCGTCTTGTACAAACGACCTGGGCGTATTCCTAATAATTAATACGGAATCCCTGAAAGGAAGAGATGAAACACGGCCCGTGTACAGACATACGGCGATCCCGTTGATGGGTAAGTTATTAAAAATCCATTATTTGCTAAAGAATATGCCTCAAAGAAATCCCATTGTTTATTAAGAGACAACAAAATGCTCACGCCCGTTGTTCACCAAACACACGCCCGTGTTTTGAATCGACAAGGTATAGAAACAAAGATTTGTTTCAGAGATTAGGGTTGCAACTTAAGAGACAACGACGCAAAAAACCTTTTGTTAATCAGCACGGCCGTCTTGTACAAACGACCTGGGCGTTTTCCTAATAATTAATACGGAATCCCTGAAAGGAAGAGAAGAAACACGGCCGTGTACAGACATACGGCTATCCCGTTGATGGGTATGTTATTAAAAATTCATTATTTGCTAAAGAATATGCCTCAAAAAAATCCCATTGTTCATTCAGAGACAACAAAATGCTCACGCCCGTTGTTCACCAAACACACGCCCGTGTTCTAAATCGACAAGGTACAGAAACAAAGATTCGTTTCAGAGATTAGGGTTGTAACTTAAGAGACAACGACGCAAACAACCTTTTGTTAATCAGCACGGCTGTCTTGTACAAACGACCTGGGCGTTTTCCTAATAATTAATACGGAATCCCTGAAAGGAAGAGAAGAAACACGGCCGTGTACAGACATACGGCGATCCCGTTGATGGGTATGTTATTAAAAATATATTATTTGCTAAAGAATATGACTCAAAGAAATCCCATTGTTTATCTAGAGACAACAAAATGCTCACGCCCGTTGTTCACCAAACACACGCCCGTGTTCTGAATCGACAAGGTATAGAAACAAAGATTTGTTTCAGAGATTAGGGTTGCAACTTAAGAGACAACGACGCAAACAACCTTTTGTTAATCAGCACGGCCGTCTTGTACAAACGACCTGGGCGTTTTCCTAATAATTAATACGGAATCCCTGAAAGGAAGAGAAGAAACACGGCCGTGTACAGACATACGGCTATCCCGTTGATGGGTATGTTATTAAAAATTCATTATTTGCTAAAGAATATGCCTCAAAAAAATCCCATTGTTCATTCAGAGACAACAAAATGCTCACGCCCGTTGTTCACCAAACACACGCCCGTGTTCTAAATCGACAAGGTACAGAAACAAAGATTTGTTTCAGAGATTAGGGTTGTAACTTAAGAGACAACGACGCAAACAACCTTTTGTTAATCAGCACGGCTGTCTTGTACAAACGACCTGGGCGTTTTCCTAATAATTAATACGGAATCCCTGAAAGGAAGAGAAGAAACACGGCCGTGTACAGACATACGACGATCCCGTTGATGGGTATGTTATTAAAAATCCATTATTTGCTAAAGAATCCGCCTTAAAGAAATCACATTGTTCATTAAGAGACAACAAAATGCTCACGTCCGTTGTTGACCAAACACACGCCCGTGTTCTGAATCGACAATGTACAGAAACAAAGATTCATTTCAGAGATTAGGGTTGCAACTTAAGAGACAACGACGCAAACAACCTTTTGTTAATCAGCACGGCCGTCTTGTACAAACGACCTGGGCGTTTTCCTAATAATTAATACGGAATCCCTGAAAGGAAGAGAAGAAACACGGCCGTGTACAGACATACGGCGATCCCGTTGATTGGTATGTTATTAAAAATCCATTATTTGCTAAAGAATATGCCTCAAAGAAATCCCATTGTTCATTAAGAGACAACAAAATGCTCACGCCCGTTGTTCACCAAACACACGCCCGTGTTCTGAATCGACAAGGTACAGAAACAAAGATTCGTTTCAGAGATTAGGGTTGCAACTTAAGAGACAATGAGGCAAATAGCCTTTTGTTAATCAGTACGGCCGTCTTGTACAAACGACCTGGGCGTATTCCTAATAATTAATACGGAATCCCTGAAAGGAAGAGATGAAACACGGCCCGTGTACAGACATACGGCGATCCCGTTGATGGGTAAGTTATTAAAAATCCATTATTTGCTAAAGAATATGCCTAAAAGAAATCCCATTGTTTATTAAGAGACAACAAAATGCTCACGCCCGTTGTTCACCAAACACACGCCCGTGTTCTGAATCGACAAGGTATAGAAACAAAGATTTGTTTCAGAGATTAAGGTTGCAACTTAAGAGACAACGACGCAAAAAAACTTTTGTTAATCAGCACGGCCGTCTTGTACAAACGACCTGGGCGTTTTCCTAATAATTAATACGGAATCCCTGAAAGGAAGAGAAGAAACACGGCCGTGTACAGACATACGGCTATCTCGTTGATGGGTATGTTATTAAAAATTCATTATTTGCTAAAGAATATGCCTCAAAAAAATCCCATTGTTCATTCAGAGACAACAAAATGCTCACGCCCGTTTTTCACCAAACACACGCCCGTGTTCTAAATCGACAAGGTACAGAAACAAAGATTCGTTTCAGAGATTAGGGTTTTAACTTAAGAGACAACGACGCAAACAACCTTTTGTTAATCAGCACGGCTGTCTTGTACAAACGACCTGGGCGTTTTCCTAATAATTAATACGGAATCCCTGAAAGAAAGAGAAGAAACACGGCCGTGTACAGACATACGGCGATCCCGTTGATGGGTATGTTATTAAAAATCCATTATTTGCTAAAGAATCCGCCTTAAAGAAATCACATTGTTCATTAAGAGACAACAAAATGCTCACGTCCGTTGTTCACCAAACACACGCCCGTGTTCTGAATCGACAAGGTACAGAAACAAAGATTCATTTCAGAGATTAGGGTTGCAACTTAAGAGACAACGACGCAAACAACCTTTTGTTAATCAGCACGGCCGTCTTGTACAAACGACCTGGGCGTTTTCCTAATAATTAATACGGAATCCCTGAAAGGAAGAGAAGAAACACGGCCGTGTACAGACATACGGCGATCCCGTTGATTGGTATGTTATTAAAAATCCATTATTTGCTAAAGAATATGCCTCAAAGAAATCCCATTGTTCATTAAGAGACAACAAAATGCTCACGCCCGTTGTTCACCAAACACACGCCCGTGTTCTGAATCGACAAGGTACAGAAACAAAGATTCGTTTCAGAGATTAGGGTTGCAACTTAAGAGACAATGAGGCAAATAGCCTTTTGTTAATCAGTACGGCCGTCTTGTACAAACGACCTGGGCGTATTCCTAATAATTAATACGGAATCCCTGAAAGGAAGAGATGAAACACGGCCCGTGTACAGACATACGGCGATCCCGTTGATGGGTAAGTTATTAAAAATCCATTATTTGCTAAAGAATATGCCTCAAAGAAATCCCATTGTTTATTAAGAGACAACAAAATGCTCACGCCCGTTGTTCACCAAACACACGCCCGTGTTCTGAATCGACAAGGTATAGAAACAAAGATTTGTTTCAGAGATTACGGTTGCAACTTAAGAGACAACGACGCAAAAAACCTTTTGTTAATCAGCACGGCCGTCTTGTACAAACGACCTGGGCGTTTTCCTAATAATTAATACGGAATCCCTGAAAGGAAGAGAAGAAACACGGCCGTGTACAGACATACGGCTATCCCGTTGATGGGTATGTTATTAAAAATTCATTATTTGCTAAAGAATATGCCTCAAAAAAATCCCATTGTTCATTCAGAGACAACAAAATGCTCACGCCCGTTGTTCACCAAACACACGCCCGTGTTCTAAATCGACAAGGTACAGAAACAAAGATTCGTTTCAGAGATTAGGGTTGTAACTTAAGAGACAACGACGCAGACAACCTTTTGTTAATCAGCACGGCTGTCTTGTACAAACGACCTGGGCGTTTTCCTAATAATTAATACGGAATCCCTGAAAGGAAGAGAAGAAACACGGCCGTGTACAGACATACGGCGATCCCGTTGATGGGTATGTTATTAAAAATCCATTATTTGCTAAAGAATCCGCCTTAAAGAAATCACATTGTTCATTAAGAGACAACAAAATGCTCACGTCCGTTGTTCACCAAACACACGCCCGTGTTCTGAATCGACAAGGTACAGAAACAAAGATTCATTTCAGAGATTAGGGTTGCAACTTAAGAGACAACGAAGCAAACAGCCTTTTGTTAATCAGTATGGCCGTCTTGTACAAATGACCTGGGCGTATTCCTAATAATTAATACGGAATCCCTGAAAGGAAGAGATGAAACACGGCCCGTGTACAGACATACGTCGATCCCGTTGATGGGTATGTTATTAAAAATCCATTATTTGCTAAAGAATATGCCTCAAAGAAATCCCATTGTTTATTAAGAGACAACAAAATGATCACGCCCGTTGTTCACCAAACACACGCCCGTGTTCTGAATCGACAAGGTATAGAAACAAAGATTTGTTTCAGAGATTAGGGTTGCAACTTAAGAGACAACGACGCAAACAACCTTTTGTTAATCAGCACGGCCGTCTTGTACAAACGACCTGGGCGTTTTTCTAATAATTAATACGGAATCCCTGAAAGGAAGAGAAGAAACACGACCGTGTACAGACATACGGCGATCCCGTTGATGGGTATGTTATTAAAAATCCATTATTTGCTAAAGAATATGCCTCAAAAAAATCCCATTGTTCATTAAGAGACAACAAAATGCTCAGGCCCGTTGTTCAGCAAACACACGCCCGTGTTCTGAATCCCTGAGCATGGCCTTTCTTTGTTAGAGGAATTCAAGTCGGATTCTTAAATGAGTCCTTCCTTTATCGGGGACACCTAGAAGGAACCCTCGAAGGGGAAGTATGGCTTGTGCTTGGAAGTCCCCTGGCTGGAAGACTCTTCTGATTGATTACATGGGGTAACCGTCAATGGAGGAGTGGAGTTACTCTTTCTAAAAAATAGTGTCACGTGGGCTAACATTGTCCCAAGTCTTTTCGCTTTTTGGTGGTAGTGACCCATAATAGTTAGATTGTGGGCTGATCAATGACTAGAATGAATTCGTGGGCTTCTTCCAAGGGAAGCCATTAAATATTGGTTCTCCTTTTTAAGGAGAGGATACCAGACTTTAGAGAGAAAGAGATAGATAGATAGATAGAGAGAGAGAGAGAGAGAGGGAGCACCCAAATTTCTAGCTAAGTCTTCCTTTGTTTTTGAGTGATTTTTCGGCATTTTTTCCAATCATCTTCCTCTATTGTCTCTCACCGGCGGCGAGTTTTATCGTCCTTCTTTTGAAATCGGGTAAGTTCTCTGATTTCAGTTCTTGTTTTTTGCCTTTTTCAAAGCTTGCCGCCTTTTTTCGTTGCATTTTTGTAGCTCTTGTAAGAGCTTCTATGTGAAAATTTTCATTTTGTTGTTATTGTTGCTCATTTTGAAAATCATGTCGTAAGACTATGATTATGTGCCTATAAGGGAGGAGGGTTCTAAAGCCTCCCCAGGGGGTGGGATCTTGAGGGAGTTGTCCCTCTTAGGAGTTGAGAGCCACTCTGAGGGTTCTTCCCCAACAGTCGCTCGAGCTGAGATGGCTGAAGTTGAGTAGAAGCCCGAAGAGGTAGAACTCGTCTTTGGAGGGGGTGCAACAAATGGTTCAAGAAGGTTTTCCCTTCTATGAGGCCCGTAGGTCTCGCTTGTCTGAGGAAGACTTGGGGTGTTTATGGAGGGATTATAGGATTCCTCCTAACTGGCACTTAAAGCTCCTTCCCCGTCGAGTAGGATTCACACCCCTCTTAAGGGATACTTAGGGTTCTAAGTGGACCAGTTAGAGGGAGGTTTGAGGTTTCCTCTCCTTAATTTTCTATAAGGATATCTCCAACCTCTTAAGGATTCACTTGAATTAGTTTACCCCCAACTTCTTTAGATTATTAGAGGCTTACGCCATGTTGCTATACAATATGAAAGAGATCCCACAAGCTGTGCATTTCCACTCATCCTTTATGCTAAAGCTTATTGAGCCTGGGCTTTTTTACTTCTCCCCTAGAGGAGGGGTAAAATTCCTTTAACCCCTTACCACCCCAAAGAGATGGAAGAGGAAGTTCTTTTTTATTGCCCCTCTTGAGAGATAATTTATTCCTTCTGCTTAGCCAATTACTCTCCCCAAGGGTTGTAAGTATGATGCTAACTATCGCTGGTCAGAGCAGAATAGTTGTTAGGTAGATTGCATCGGGCCACCTATAGCACTGATGCCCTCTCTTCCAATGAAATTTTATATGACTATAGTTTGAGCAGGAATGAGGTGGTATTGGAGAAGCCACTTGGTATAAGACTTGGTCTTCTTTTTTATGTGTTTTTGGATATTTGGCTATAGGAGCATTAGCTATGAGAATTCCTTATTTGCAGATACCATGATTTTCAAGGTTAAGATGAGTGATTTCTTGAGGCAACAGTCTTAGGGGAGTACTCTTTTGAGGACTCCCGCGCCCTCCTTAGGAACACCTGCTCTCTCTGGTACCCCATCATCTTGGTATTCATCCAGGCATAAATTAATCCTCGTAGCTGATTCTTCCTTCGACCTTGTTAAGAGGACCCGAGGTAGTTTGGCTTCAAGAAAGGGGCCAATGATAGCTGAGCCTCTGAGGCAGTATCCATCTTCTTCTTGGACTGACCCTCCCTCTCACTTTCGTGATGATGCTCAAGAGAGCGTGTATGTCCCAACCTGGGACTGGTCTTCCTCCTCTTTTATTATAATAGAGGAGAACAAGGCAGTGGCATTATCCTTGTTGCGGGGTTTAGCTCCTCTAATGGACAAAAGCTTCATGGTGGCATTGACTTCCCAGCAGTTGAAGGATTGGACTGCCCTCCATTTGGCCCAAGTACTTTCTTTGGAAATCCCCTCTTTGAGTATTTTTGAGGATTCTGTTATGACCTTCTTGCTTTTCCTTGTCTTGGCCAGATCAGTATGCTACTAGGCCAACTGCTGAGCAGCCCTTGGGGGCTTCAACCGGATGAAGCCCAGTGGAGGCTCAACGAGCTGGAGGAAGAGTGCTGGAATCTGAGGAGGGAGTTCAAGCAGGAGCGCATGGCTAATGAGGATCATAAGGCCAATGAGAAAACCCTAGAGAATGAGAGGAAGAAGCTAGATAGAAAGGTGAAGGCTGCTACTAAGGTGTGTAAGAAGGAGCTTCAGGACACCCAAACTCAAATGTATAAGTGTTATCCCAACATTAAGGAAGGGTGAAAATGGCCGGAGGCCAAATTGGTTGCCTTCAAGGAGAACTTCCTCAAATTTAATGAGTTTGAGGAATAGCTCGTGACACGGGGTGGAAACCTCTTCTTCAAGGGCTTTCATGCCTGTTCTTAATAGTGTGTTGATGACAAGTATCATCTAGCTAGGGTAGGCACGCCTTTCCTTTATGTGGCCAAAGCTATGGAGGAGAGCGCGGGAAAAGAAGGCCGGGTGGCCCTCGTTCCCCCTTATCACCTTCTATTATGGTGGAGTTTGAGAAAAATCTCTCAAGTGCGCTTCGATCCTTTCTTGGGTGCTTCCCGTTTAGGAAACCAAAGTTTTTTCATGCTCTCCTTTATGCAAGAAAGCTCTCCACAAGGTCTGAGACAGGAAGTGCATCTGGCAAGAGGTATGACCCCATGATTATGGATCAAGAAGTCTCTCATCCTGAGGGTGATGAGCTAATCCCTACTAGGGTTACTGAGGAGGAAGACCTGGAGGAGACACACCCCCTGGAAGAGGCTGTGGAGTAACTACTAAAGGAGAGGAAGGCATATTAGAGATGATCCTCTTGCCCATGTAACAACTAATGTAATAGTTGTTAGAGCTATTGCCCATTCTACTAGGAATTGACTAAGGCATTTAGTGTCTTTAAAATATTTTTATATATACTTTGTGAAAGTTTGCCTGTGGGGGTCATAAGCAATTTGTTTTTTAAAGTTTTTCTTAGCTTATAGAGGTTTAAGAGTGTGTTTTAGGCTAAGAGGCCATGAACAGTTTTATTTTAATGCATGCACTTTCCTTTCACATACTTCGTGTACTTGTGCTTGCATTCTGCTTTTTTTTGTATGATAATTGCTTCAGGATATCACTGTGGCCAAGACTTAGCTTGTCTTAATTGCATCCAGTAGTTGGACTGCATCGTAGGAAGGAGCCTAAGAAGAGGAATAAAAGATTCCTCAAAGGCCCAGGGCTCCTTTTAAGAAGGGACCCAAACTGATGAAGTTTTATTGAGATAAGAGAATTCCTTATCTCCTAGGTAAGTGATCTTCCTTTGAGGGAAGGTTAGATCCTTTTGGGAGGACTCCATTCGAGGATGGAAAAAACTTACAAAGGTTTCAAGAGAAGGCCTTAGGAGAGGCCTTAATCCTTAGGATTGTCCGTAAGTAAGAATATTTCGCATCCTCATGAGGAAGAAGGCTTGAGCCCATATAGGATGCTAAGGGAATCCTATGTGGTTTTCCCTAGAGGAGGCTTTGGTAGCCTCCGGGCAGGAGGACCATCATCTGGGCCCCCTATGTTCAAGAGCGCTTATGGGAATTCCCTAGGGATTTCATGTTGGAGAGGTTTTGGAACCTTCACAATAAGTCTTATCACCAGGTTAGGAAGCCTTAGAGGAGAGACATGCGGCATAGTGATGAGAAGATGGGATGGGCCTTACACTGTTGCGAAGGCTGAGTAGCCTGTAGATCCAGTTTTGGCATGAGAGGGGTCTGAACGAGGCTTGTTAAGCATTTGGAGAGGAGGGACAAGTTTCATCCCTTTGAGAAGGTTAAGCAGCCTATTAAACTAGTTTTGGCATGGAGGGGTCTGAGCTATTGGAAAGGATATTTACCTCTTTTGTAGATAAAAGTTGCAACTTTGAAGAGGGTCATAACCCTTGAAGGTCCAAGCCCATGCGGGGCGAGTGCCCGATTAAGGGAGGAGTAGTGTCTTTTTGATCGAGAAGGGCAAAGCCAGTATGAGGGAAGGCCGGAGCCGGTCATGGGGTGAGAGCCTGATTAGGGAATGAACATTGTCTTTCTAGAAGAGGTTAAAGCGTGTAAGGAGAAGGCCAGAGCCTATTCTAGGGTGAGAGCCTGCTTAAGGAAATAAAATTATCTTCCTGGAGAAGGCCGAAGCTTGTCATGGGCCAGAGCCGACTTAGGGGAAGAGCACTGTCTTCCTGAAGAGGCCAAAGCTTGACTACTGAGAAAGCATAGACTTAGTGAAGGGTCAGGTCCTTGTCGAAGGAAAACCTGGGTTATTCCTGCTTTGTGGAAGCCGGCGCCTCGTTTAGTATTGACTAATAGGGGGAAGGCCTGCAAAACAAACATGAAACCTCCACTGAATTAAGTTAGTAACTGTTTGAGGTTGAATAAAGACAATGTTAAATACATACAAAAATGTAAAGATTAGTAGGATGTAGGAATCCATAAGAATAATCTGGGTCATTCTTTGACAAGGAAGAGTGGTTTATGTGTAAAACCTTCTGAGGTTTCGTACATTCCAAGAACGATGAAGTTTCATTCCTTCGCAATCCTCTAGTTCATAGGCATCTCATCTAATACTCTTGGTAACTTTAAATCGGCCTTCCCAGTTCGGTTTTGGTTTACCAGTGGATTTAGGGCATCTACTATTCGGAGAACCAAGTCTCCTACTAAGAATTCTCACACTCGTACTCCTTTATTGTAGACTTTAGCCAATTAGCTTTTATACTTTGCCTCTTGAGGAAGCCCTTGTCTTGGGCTCCTCAATCATGTCAAGGAATGAACGCTTCGATGCCGTAGACTAGATTGAAAGGGGTTCCCTTGTGGTCACGCTGGGGGTTGTGCGATGGGCCAATAGGACTCTTCAGAGTCTATTCGCCATGTACCTCCTACTCTTTCGAGCTTTGTCTTGAGTCCTTGAATAATAATGTAATTCATTACCTCAATTTGTTTGTTGGCTTGAGGGTGGAACACGATAGTGAAATACTACTTAATATTTATTTCTTGGAACCAAGCCTTTACTTGGGCACCCTGGAATTGCCAGCCATTATCGGATACAAGTTCACAAGGAACTCTGAACAGACAGATTATGTTCTTCTAGAGTAATCTAAGTACCTCTTTCTCAGTGATCTTGGCTACAACTTCGCCTTCTACCCACTTGGTGAAGTAATCCACGACAAGTAGTAAGAATTTTCGTTGGTCTGTAGCTAAAGGGAAAGGACCAGCTATGTTAACCCCCCATCTAGCGAAGGGACAGGGAATGAGCATGGAGGTTAAGGATTTCATTGGTTTGTTGGTGAGGTGCACTAATCATATAGCAAGTGTTAATATATTTATCATTTAATTGGTTGTTCTTTCTTAACTGTACACCAATCACATTGTAAATATAAAATACTCATAGTGTGATTAGTCTCGATATAACTGAGCTCTCTTATTTAATCCAGTATGGGTAAAAAATTCCCATTCTTTAAATTTGTTTTATTGAAATAAATGCGAAGGGCATATATTTGTCCAAAAGGATAATAATATGAGTAAAAACTAATAAAAATATTTATGCAAAGTCGATCAACTAGAGATAATGTATATATGTATATTCGAACTACATTATTAGTATTTTATTTTGGTATATAAACATCAAATCTCATATACGTTGAAAATACTTTTTCATTTGTCGAATAAACATAAATCTTATATATGTAATGATGAGGTCAAATTTTGGTGGGATAGCTAAATCAAGGTGGCAAAGCATAGATCCAGCAAATAGGTTGATGGGCTCCTCGACATATTGAGATAGAACACATATGAGTGTAGTCGGAAGTATATCCAACAAAAACCTCTGATGCTTAAGTCAGTAAAGTGTATGAAAATAAGAGATTACTCTAGCAGAGTTTTTGTAAGTTTATATGCATAATTACCTTATTGAAGAATTTCGTCGAAGTATTTACAAGTGAGGGTTAACATTCCTCCTTTGGCAAATTAGCACTAAGATGGAGGGATTAGGAGCTCTTCGGTTTAGGTAGTACCCTTTATTATGATGTCAGTATCGTTATGCTTAGGTGGTAGTGTCTACGAGCGCACTATGCAAGGGGTGACCACTGAACCATCTTAGACTCGATAGCGATAGCTGTACCTTATTCGTATGTCCTGATTGACTTAGTTGACCAGGTATGCTCAACCCAGAGAGGGCTAGTTGGGGGATTATCTAGATGAGTTCCTCAAGGAAGCAGATCCTCAAGGAAGGGGATATACATGTAACGTGCTTTTTGTGGACCAATTGAACAGGCTCAAAGTATCACACATCACATAGTTAAAAATGTTTATGTTAACAAACTTTCATGAGGATAATGTGTGATTTTTTTGCAACAAATTTCCAACTTAAAATATGAATATAAATGATCACTGATTTTAAGTTAAATTCAAATTAATTTATGTGTTAATGAGGATGGGAAACTAAAAGTTCATTTTCTTATAATTAAGTTATTCAATATTTTTTTAATATTATTAGTTTGTAGGTTGAGTACTTATTGTTTCCTTTAATCTTTATAAGTAAGTGTTTATTTTTTGAACTTATTTTCTCCTTTTTTTTTTTTTCTATTTTCCCTCTTTTTGGAATGACAATGTTACTCAAATTTCAAGACGTAAAAGCAGTTCGAATTCTATGCTATATAATTTTTGTACATCTTTTTCTGCACTCATCAATACATGCCATGTGTGATGGGGTTGAATCTTGGTGATGGAGTATGGTCCTTGGTGGAACGCTAAATCGATGAGATGAGTGTCTCCTCAAGTGGCTCTGATGGAAGACACGTGAGTTTAGCCAAAAGTGTCCCTATCTAAGATTTTTTGATGCTTAAGTCAGTAGAGTGTATAAGGAATATGAGTAAACAATCGAGCAGAGTCCCGTTATGTAAAGAGTTATTGCCTTTTTGGAGAATTTTTCAAGAGTATTTATAGGTGAGAGATGATCCCATTCAGTTGAAGGATTAGGGTTGAAGTGGAGGGTCTAGAGCACCTATCTCATGATGGTCCACTATACTAAGGGAACAGTATAGCTCTGTTGAGGTGGTTGGTGCGCAGGTGCCGCATCTACAGGGAACCACAATGTGCGTTAGAAGGAGCAGTGTTAGTGTACAGACTATACCCTCTACTCAATATACCATCATTGAGGTTGTGAGGATAGCTGGAGAGGGAGTCCACCTTTACCAGGATAACGCCTTCTCAGGATAGGTCCTCTCCTCGATCCATCCTGTCTTATAGAGGATATGGTGGCTTATGTGGCGAGGATGAGTTGATAAATCACATAATTACTAGAAAATTGAGCGCCGAAGGGATCTCGCAACTCATATAGTTCAATATGCCTCTTGACTTCACACACATACACATAAGATTCCTCTATTAGGAAATTTGGACTGCGCAACATAGTTTCTAATAATTTTCCAACTACTTCTCATTACCTTTGTGAGAACATAAAATTGGATTATTCATTTTGAGACATAGATATTTTATGATATAGGTAGCAATCAAACTAATCAAATAAGATAATTTATTTTGTGCCATCATAAATTTAGACATGTTGATTCTTCCCTCATCGCAAACCCATTTAGTTGCGAAGTATTTAGAATCATTTTAACTTGCAACTCCATTTTTTTTAAATGTTCAAAAAAATAGAACAAGATATTCTCGCTTTCTATTAATACATAAACCTCTCCACTTTGTCAAAAAAAAAAACTAAAAGGAAATTTAATGCTTTTGATTAATGAGATATAGTCTATACCAATGTAAGCGTGAATAATGAAAAACAAAATAGAGTGCACTATATAGTGCCTTATACTCATATGCCTGCATTCGTCTTAGTGGAGAAACTCCAAAGGACAAGTGTTTCTTTAATTTTTAAGCAGACAATTCTGTAGAAAATTTGCACAAGGAAAATTGACCTGAGCGAGTAAGCCAACAAAGCCTCCTCCAGCTAGGATGGCCATCTACATAATCTGGTTTCCATGAAAGATGAAGTAAAAAAAATACTTTCTTAAATCAATTGAATCACATAGAATAGATGGCCTAAGCTATTATGTCTCTTGCATGAAAATCTTGGACAATTTTATTTATTTATCTTTTCAACAAAAATAAGTGTCTTGATTTTTTTAAAAAAATTGACTATATCGTTTATGCATACTCCCGAAGGTAACTCTAACCCATTGATGAGTTTGGAAATGATTAGCTCATGCTCATTGTTGGGCTTAGGGTGGCACTACCTAATAAATAATGTGTAACGACCCGGTAATATTTTATTATTTGAATTATAAGTGTGTCATAATTACTTTCAATATGTGAATTTTAGGCACTCATTAGGGTAATGTATAGTACACCCATGCATTTTAAATCATGATCATTTCTTCATTATTAGTGAAATTTTTAAACTTATGAATTTCTTATTTATTTTCAAAAAATCATTATCTCTTTATATTTCCCCACAAATTTAGTATATTGTTATTATTTTTATTATTGTTTCCATATCATGAAATTTAATTTTACTTATGCTTTTTATTGTCAAAAATTATTGAACTACTTGTTTTCAAATTAGAATCTACTAGATTTATTTATTTATTTCACATTCCTAAAATAATTTTATAAAACCGAAAATAGATATATAGAAAACCCAAAATATTTATAATTTAATTATCTCTTCTACAACCATATATATATATATATATATATATAATTTTCATAGACCATTAAGTCTTTCCAACTATTTTCTTTTATTATAAATATTTAGAAAATTACTTTTCCCTACTAAAATTATAGTTTCAAAAATGAATCTATATTAGCTCATACATATATTTTATATATTTTACAATATATATACATCTATATATATAAAATATGCATACACATATATATATATATCTATCTATACATATATTTAAACACACACACACACACACGTCTATATATATATATCTATATTATATATACCTCTACTTCTACACATACACATCTATATTTATATATTAGTGGTAATATACTTGTTTACATGCACACATATAAAACTAGTGGTGAATTATATATCTACTTATACACACACACATCCATATATATATACTAGTGGTAAATTATATCTCTACATATACACACACACACATCCATATATCACCTAGTGGTGATTTCTATATCTACATATCCATACACACATCCACATATATAGACTAGTGTGATTTATATACCTACATATATATCTACATGTCCACATACATAAATATATATATATATATATACTAGGTTATTAATATGGTGATGTGTACATATAAATAATCATATAGAATGAATGGTTTATATATTTATTTTATTATAATATTAGCTATTTCTTCTTTTCTCCTCTATAAATAGATCCCAACTCCAACCCTATTTTCATCCCAAAATTCGGCCTAAAAACACACCCCCACTTTCACTCTACTTTTAGTACACAAAACACTTCCTATTTATGGCCTATCTTCCACTCACCTATATATATACAAACCCTTCTATTTTCATCCATATATACCTATTAGCCTCCCATATATCCCTTTATTTACCTTAAACATTCTTGAAAGGGTAGAAACCTTGCTTAATCCCATAAGTAGAGGTGTTATTTATGTTCACCTTGGGCAAAAGTTCTTGCTAAGGCTTGCTTCACTACTCTTGAGTAAAAGTTCTTGCTAAAAGCATGCTTCCCTACTCTTGAGTAAAAGTTCTTGCGAAGCTTGCTTCCCTACTCTTGGTTTAGTAGCTAATTTATTTTATTAAGTGCTTCCCTAAAGTGTAATTTCATGATTAACTTAGTTGTAGTTACTATCATACATGTTATTTCAAGAATACTTGCTCATTGAGGCTAAGTAATACTTTCATGCTAGAAGGGTAATTATGATAGGAGTTAATCTAGTTTATGCTTAATATGTGGTTATTGCTTTTATTATGTGATCAACATGCCCTTTTGTGAACTTATTATGTAATTATGTGATCATATGCTTGGTAGGTATATTCTTTTCATGAGTTAGGCTTCTTTGAAATTATGTGTGTAGTTTAAAGAGGATTTTCTTGAGATCTAATGATTTCAAAGTGGTTTCATGGAGATATATTTTGGTAAAAAGAAGCTTATAATGATATTTAATTTTGTAAAAAATTTATCAAAATCTATGTTAGGTTTGAAAATATAATAGTTTCATAAAGTTATAATAGTTTTAGGGAAATATACTCGATTATTAGTTTTATGACATTATAATATTTTTGAAACTATGTTAATTTTATGAAAATAAATTAGTTTGATAAAATGATGTGTTTCTACGAAAAATATTAGTTTTGAAAAAATATACTATTTTCATAAAAATAGATTTATTAAAGTTTTATCAAGATATGGGTGCTTTATCAAAATCGATCCCTAGTTTACCAAAATATGTCTGCATGTCTTATATATATATAGTTGTCTATATTTTCAAATGGATCTTTTATACTTATATATATATATATATCTCATACGTACATACATATAGATATATTTATGCCTTGAATGTCATTTTTCTATAGTTTACACAAATATTTGATAGATGTATATATATATGTTACACTTATACTTTAGTCATATTTGTAAGCTCTACGTATGTATGTATTTAGTTATGCATATTTACATTTTATTTACTTTGAATTTACATACATAAGTGGATATGTTATACTTAGAAACCTATATATATATTTATATATTTATGTTTAATTATATTTTAATCAGAATATATTTATGTATCAAATTTATATTCTAGACAATATATATAGATATATATATATATATATGTATGTGTTGTTGTGTGTGTATATATATACATACTATTATATTTTGATTATATTTTAGTTTAAATTTTGTATTTGATATACGTATATATCTATATTAAATAGTTTATGAGATATTATTTTCTATTACTTTATTAAATTTCATATTTGATATATGTATATATCTATATTAAATAGTTTATGAGATATTATTTTCTATCACTTTATTTCATAGTGATGATATTCTTTTTTAAGATGTTGGAATCATATGTTGAAACATGGAAGCAAAACTTCCAAGATTATGCTATGTACATAAATTGTGATTGTGAAACAGACCCGAAATATATCGGAGTGGTTTGGTTGCGTTCCGCCGGGATATACCAATGGGGTAGCCAGTTGTAAGAGTTCTCACTCCCTCCATCACCTAATCCCCCCTTGGGTAGACGGAGTGATCTACTCAAGAGAGAGGGTCGTAGGAAAATTTGGCGTAACACCCGGGGTACGACCATTGGGGGATAAAGCAGGCGGGAGAAATGTGTTGGTTGTAAATTTCAGTCTGGGTAGTCATAAAGGTCACTCTTAGGTGACGAGAAAGGTTTGAAATGAAAAACTATGTGTTCATGTGCAAAGTAAAACTATGTGCCTACGTGCAAATCACACACACGAGCACCTTATGTGATTAGGTAACGTTTCTACTAAACTATATGTTGACTGTGTTCATATGATATGTTTTAGATGAATCCGAGGCTAACTTTAATGAGGTCGAGGAGGAGGAACATTTTGAAGCCTTCTATTAGGACGAGAGCTATTACTTTCCGCTGCGTACATGTTTGTTTTGCCGATTTCGGCCATATGAAATTTGTAAACGCTTGTTTGTATTCGGAATTTTGTACTTGATGTACATCGCCAAATTATGTTTTCCAAATAACATACTATGCTTGCTATATAAATTTAAGTACATCGCGATACTATGCTTGCTATATAAATTTAAGTTTATTAAATACTTTATATGTAAATCATAACAAATATAAAGGAATTACCGGGATGGTCACATAATGCCTTCTCTTGTGCGCCATTTAGATATATGACTGCACAACATCTGATAATAGTATGTATATGTGTTCAATCTCCAACGACATGCTATATCTCTCCATTTCTACTATCCACTAAGGAAGAAGTGGAAAGTACTAGCAAAGTTTGGGAGAGTTTTTGGTAGTCGTTTATCTCAATACAATTACGAGCAAAATGACTAGACCAATGACACTTAAACATTTGTTGATCCTTAGTTGCCATACCGAAAATAACACACAGCCATTACTTACGTTGGATCATTTTATGGTTCTAATTTATTCATTTGTTGTTGCCTAGATCACCTTGTTCCAAAAATCCCTCAAACCGATTTATGTTGGTTAGTGACATTCGCAATTACTCATACATATTTTTAATCATCCTCAAGTTAGGCGATTTTACTTATCGAAAATTGATCTAATCAATGATAACACAAGTTATAAATGCTCGATAAGTCAACCAAAAATAGCCACTATAAGATAATTAGAACCTTTTTAATTATGACTTGGCTCATATTTAAGAATAGAGCTCAAACTTTATTCAAGTACTCATGTTTGCAGCTTAACAAACTAAAGCACAATTAAACTTTGACCCCTTATTGATTGTTAGCATCTCATACGCAACAATGGCAACATGTCCAATTTTTACATGCTCAATTGACTTAGAAAAAAAATGATGAATTAGTCTAAGACATATAACTAAATTGATTCCGCAAGGTACTGTCCTAATATTTTATTCTAGATCCAAGTAAATTATTTATTATTTCTTTGTACCCAATAAAATCAAAGCAACTCAGGCTAGTAATCATCTCCCATTGAGTAAAAGTCGTAATAAAATTTTGCCGATCATGAATATAATAATAAAATTGTCTACAATATATACGTATATACATATACATATATATATATATGTGTGTGTGTGTGTGTGTGCATGCCATCGTGCAATAATAATAATAATAATAATAATAATAATAAACATGAAGTCACGTAGGCTATATTGACTTTGGTGCGTCATGTTGGAATAATTTGGCATTTTGGTAAAAAATAAAAAAAAACATCCCCATTAAAATAATAATACACCACCTCTCAAAATGGGCCCGCCAAATAGATGCCTCAAAAAAAAATATTACAATTACATTAATGCATGGCGTAATACATCAATTTATTAAGAAGTAAATTTATTAAGAAATATCAAAATTCTCACAAATGGTCGATCCATTTTTCCTAAATTGTAACCATGCCACTTACGTAGTAAAATCTAAAATGGTGAAAAATTCATGCTTAAATTCCATACTTTCAAAAATCATGAATTGCACGATACAGTATCAGGTAGAAAAGGAAGTGGCAACAGTGCTTTATATAACTAGATTTAGTTCCTTTATTGTTAGTGTACTTGTGGTACTTGGTAGTGTGCTTGTGATACTCTACTCATGCAACAACGCTTACAATAGCTCGTAGCTATTGTATTCATTAGAGTAACGGTGATGATATATTGATTGCACAATAACATTTGTAGTTTATAGTGATGAATTTACGAATGAGTCAATTACTGAGATGTGGCGATCAAATTATAATTCAAAATAGGATCGAATATGTTCTCCAGTTATGGCATGGGGGAAGGGGTGGAGCCTTCCCATTGCTTGCTGTTGGTTTTTAAATGCTTGTGCGATGTGGAGAAATAAGGGGATGGTATATATTCGATATGGTACATATTCGATGTTTATATATATATATGTATAATAATATATTTTGTTATTCATGTCTCTTGATTTTCAATATACACTTGATTCATTTTGTGTTTATGGAAAGAAGTGATTATTTGGTGAATATGGAGTGTTTGTTCGATGTTGGTTGTACGAATCGATCCGTAATACTAAGTTAAGCATGTTTGGTTCAATAATAGGAAATGATTATTTAGTTATTTGTTTAATAAAATGATTAAGAACAATAAACTTATAAACTTAAGTGGCGCATCTAGATGGATATCCCGGAACACAGAACATGGATGTATACACAATGACTTATCCTAGTCGAGGAGGGGTTCTACCAGCATATCATTATGGCGTTATAAACTTTATAGAAAAGCAAAGAGTTGTCCGGACTATATTAAGTATGGAGAAATTCGGTGTCCTTGTAAGAAATATGATAGAAAATGGCTTTTGTTAAAATTGGATGGTGTTGCAGTACATTTGTTAACGAATGATTTTAAACCAAATTATTGGTATTGGATTGAGCTCTGAGGTCCAACCCTCTATAGTATTCCCTGACGCATCAAGTAGTGGTACCGAAAATGACCCATTGCAAATATATGCTCAAATGTATTTTGATGCTGCTAGGCAAGAGGTAGGGGGCGAAATACCAAATGATATTAGGGAGCAACCTAATCCTGAAACTCAAAATTTTTTTGACCTTTTGATTGAATGAGTTTAACCAAGAGGTGTGGCCTGGATGTATAGATCATTCTCCACTTTCTGTTGCTGCGAAGTTGTTGAGCATAAAAAGTAATTACAATGTAGCACAAGATAGACTTGACGAAATCATCCAATTGATGTCAAAAAGGTAGTGAAAAAGTTGGGTTTGACAAGTAAGAAAATAGATTGTTGCATAAGTGGTTGCATGTTATACTATAAAGATACTGCAGACGCGGTGAATTGTACATTATGTGGTATGCAAAGATATCGTGATAATGGGGGGCGTGTGCATGCTAAACAAGTCCCGCTAAAGAGAATGCAATATTTGCTTCTTATTCCACGACTGAAACGTCTGTATGTATCTTCAAGTTCAGCACCACACATGAGATAGCATGCAGAGCATCGGCAACCTGACGGTGTTATGTGTCACCCAACAAATGGAATGCTTGGAAAATTTTTGATGAAATATATCCCCATTTTGCTAGTGACCCTAGAAATGTGCGGCTTGCTGTATGTGCTGATGGGTTTACACTGTATTCCCAATCTACAGTGTCATACTCTTGTTGGGTAGTAATCATTACGCCATATAATTTCCCCCCTGAAATGTGTATAAAAATGTCATACATGTTTCTCACATGCATAATTTCTGGTCCTAAAAATCCAAAAGTGAAAAATTGATGTATATTTGCAACCACTAATTGATGAGTTGAAGGTATTGTGGGAAGATGGCGTGTTCACGTACGACGTACATGTAAAACAAAAATTTTTTATGCATGTTGCATTAATGTGGACTATCAATGATTTTCTGACTTATGGAATGATGTCGAGAAGGATGACCGCCGGTAAACTAGCTTGTCCGTATTGCAGAGGCTACAATAGTTGTCGAAAATAACAGAACAACCACTTATGGGGAAGCCATCTGGTTGTGATGTCAAACATAATTGGACGAAACAGAGTATTTTTTGGGATTTACCTTATTGGAAGCATTTCTTGATACGATATAATTTGGATGTAATG
The DNA here is from genome assembly GCA_026212405.1 of Petrea volubilis. Taxonomy (NCBI): domain Eukaryota; kingdom Viridiplantae; phylum Streptophyta; class Magnoliopsida; order Lamiales; family Verbenaceae; genus Petrea; species Petrea volubilis. Next base: position 10,081,132 of record CM047878.1, read on the forward strand.
CATGTTGAGAAGAATGTGTTTGACAATATTTTTAACATTGTTATGAATATACAAGGTAAGACTAAAGATAATGCAAATGCAAGGCTAGATATACAAGAGTTGTGTAGGCGACCTGAGCTACAGCTGGTCCTAAAGCCCAATGGACAATAGGAAAAACCAAAGGCTAAGTGTACCTTTACTCTTGAACAAAAATGGATGATTTGTGAGTGGTTTAAACAACTTCAAATGCCGGATGGTTATTCGTCCAACTTGAGTCGCTGTGTTGACTCACATCAAGCGAAATTGCATGGCATGAAGAGTCACGACTGTCACATTTTTATGGAACAATTGTTGCCCATTGCCTTTAAAGAGTTACCCAGCGAAGTCTGGAAACTACTTGCTAAATTAAGTAACTTTTTCAGAGACTTATGTTCTAGCACATTAAGGCATGCCGATTTGGACAAGATAGAAGAAAATATTCCTATCATAATATGTAAATTGGAATGTATTTTTCCACCTAATTTTTTCAATGTGATGGAACATTTGCCAATTCATTTGATCGAAGAAGCAAGAAATGGAGGCCCGGTTCAATTTCGTTGGATGTACCCATTCAAGAGGTAATCAAATAACACCAATAAAATTCATTGCAATAATTTTTAATATATGCTAATGAAAACTCATCTAATTGATGTTATTTTTTTTTTATTTAAAATGGGTATTTAGGAAAAATTAAAAAAATAATCAAACAAAAAGCCCGGGTCGAGGGTTCTATATGTGAGGCATATTTGCGTCGTGAAACAACTCATTTTTGTTCGTTCTACTTTAAATCACACTTTCGTTCATTAAGAAATAGAGTTGGAAGGAATGACGACGGTGGCATAGATGAATCCATTCTACCTACTTTGTCAGTTTTTAATCAAGTGGGTCGTTTGCAAGGTAAATATGTAGAACGTTATTTCGAACATGATGCAGAATACAGAGCTGCAAGACACCACATCCTATTGAATTGCGAAGAAGTTAAGCCTTTCATTGAGTAAGTATTAAACATATGTTTTTCAATAAAATATTAATAAGCCTTTCATAACTAACTACATAAACAATTACAGTTATTTTTTATCATACTTTCGAGTTGGTGATGCTGAATCTAGTGGCCGTCGTGAATCAGAATTTGATGAGTGGTTTAAGTCATATGTAAGTATACATATTCACATATTTTTGTTAATTACGAAGTTGAACCTAAATTTAATGATGTAAATGAATATTTATCCTACAGGTTCATAATCCAAGAAATGGGATTACAGATCTATTCTTAAATCAATTGGCTTGGGGTCCTAATATGATAATGAAAACATATCATACATACTTTGTCAATGGTTTCAAGTTTCACACTTCCTCGTGGTGTCAAGGAAAAAAGACGATGAATTGCGGGGTTTGGGTGAAAGGAAGTTATGAGGATGCTGCCGTTGAGGATGACTATTACGGAATTTTGAATAAAATATTAGAGTTGGAGTACACGGGTAAGCCACTAAAAAGGGTTGTTTTACTCAAATGTGAGTGGTTCGATCCTACACCTCAAAAAGAAACTCGTATAGTACATGCAGAATGCGAAATTGTTGAAGTAAAACAATCGGGGAGGTATAGAAAATACGATCCTTTCATAATCGTACAACAAGCCTGGCATATATACTTTGTTAAGTATCCCGGGAAAATTCATGAGAAAATGCGATGGCTCATTATCATTAAAAGTAAAGCGACTGGCCGCATTGATGTTGAACACGCATTGGAAGTCACTTACCAAAATGACGAGGGCGCAAACGTGCGAGACATCACTGTTGATGACGTTGTATACTGTATGCGCGACCAAAAATATGACATTAATACCAATTGGTGAAGAAGAGCATAATCAGGGTATACATACTAATGAAGAAGATGACAATATTGAAGACGTTGATAGTGATGAAGATGAAGAGAGTGATGCCTAAATTATGATGCGCTGTAAACATATAAGTTATATAGATTTCATAAATATATGTGCGTGACAAATTTCATTGTGACTTAAACGAATTAAAATACGTTATTGCAGTTAATTGGATATATGGGTCATTTATTTACATCGACATATAATTGTATTATATATTATTTGATAATTAAAATTTGTAGTTCACAATTTTTTTATAACTTTCAATCATGTAGATGCAGCGTGGGAAAAATAAGATTTCGTATGGTAGATCAAGTGATAGGCCGGCATCTAATCCAAGTTCTTCTTCATCCCATCGAGGCACCTCCCCAGCATCTCATTTGGGCTCTTCCCCTTCTTATAAGTCCACTCGCATAGGTCATAGTCCACCACACACCATTTCAATGCAGTTTATGCCAACTCCTTCAATACTTTGTGGCCATAGTCCACCTGTTACATTACATTGTCCTAGTCCACGGCTACCCCGGCAGCAACCACAACTTGAGGATGACGAGCTGACTCAGGCCGATATAGAAGGAATTCAGGACACATATGCAATGTCTAAACCTCCACTTGGTAGTAATATTACAGTGACACCAATTGGTTTGGATCAGTTAGTTTTTTTAAAATTTACATACATAATACAACAAATAGAAATGACAATAAATCGTATATGTTATAAATAGTTTTACTACTGACAAAAGGGGTGGTGTGCACATTATGAATGTTATAAAAAGCCAGTTGGACGAACCATACTTCAGTTATGGCAAGGTTCCTGAAAATGTTCGGCTGAGATGGTTCGGTGAATGGTAGGTAATTAAATTGAAATTGGATAATCTTAAATTTTGAAGGAATGAGTATTTTTCATGTATATTTGAGTATTTAAATATTTTTTAACATGTTTGAGTGGTAAACTATTATATTTTTTTGTTAGAAATATGTTTGTTTTGTCTGGTGATGATGGTGATGAGTCTGATGATGATGATAAAGAGAGGAGGAAGAGGCGGAGATCGAAGAAGAGGAGGAGCGCAAAGAGAGGGAGTACTGATTCGTCGGACGAGGATGAAGCCAGAAGAAAGAGGAGGAAGGAGAAAAGGAGGAGAAGGGATGATGATTCGTCTGATGAGGAGGAAGAACGTAGGCGAAGGAGGAGGAAGACTAGGAAGGAGAAGAGGAGAAGGAGGAGTCACCGGCACTCGGATGATGACTTGTCTGATGATTCTGCTGATCAAAGACATAAGCGGAGGAGCAGGAGGGCACACGCAGTCTCTGACTTTGATGTCAGTGGCTCTGATGATTCTCGTGTGGGAAGGGACAAAAAGCGATCGGAGAAGAAGAGCAGGAAACATCGCCGTGATGAGGACTAACTTCTATGGCAGGTGATGTATAGTGTGGTTTTTTCGAGGTTGCTCTAAGTTTCTGCTTTGGTAAGGTTTGCTTTTTGCAATCTTGAATCTGGTTGATGAACCTCCTGATGGGAACAAATTAGCGTTACAAACTATGCATTGTAATTCAGTTGGTTTGCTTTTTCTACTGTTTCCAATTTCGCCTATCCTATTGTTTTAATTGCTTTTATTAATTCGGTTGTAAGCCTCGGATCTATTGTTTAATATGATATGTATGAATAGTAGTAAGATGGATCCAGTTTGTTGGAAAAAAAAAAAAAAAAAAAAAGAAAAAAAAAAGAATAGCATAAATAGGAATGTCGGTGGGGGTTCGTTGTATGCCGGTGGGGGCAAATTGATTTATGAGCATCGAGCTGACTTGGTAGGTACCTTTTCGTTTTTATTTTTGACGTACTTAATAGATTTAATTATTTATTTTAATTTATTCTTATTCTTGTATGAGGGGAAGTTAAAAAGGCCTGTTCTTAAAAGTGAAGTCCTTTACGATTGTTATACGAGGAAAAAAGATAAGAGGTTGGATAAAAAAGCAGGTACATGGGTTCACCCGAGGCCACAACAAGTTCACGCAAGTAAGTTTTGTTTAATCTAAATAAATTTTTTGTTTAAATTGCCAACATACACTAATTACAATTGTAGGATAATTTTCAAAGTCTAGCGCAAGGTCATCCGGATATACAGGACGCTAACTTATCTGATCCCTCCACGCAAGAAAGCATGAACAAGTTGTTTGATCAGGCTGCCGGTGAACCTACCAAGAAGGGTCGAAAGTACGAGCAAAATTATCAGAGAACATCGACCTCCTATCACTTTAGTTATTCTTCGCACGGCAGTTAATCGAGCCAGTCCGACTTGGTGGTGTTGCGGTTAGAGAACCGGGTCGATCACCTAACCCAACAGAACACATAAATCATGGAAATGATTCATCAGATGATCACGATGATTTTGCAGAACACGGCAAGTGGCTCAAAGCAACCGACTCATGCCCCTCCGTCGGCTCAGTATGTTGATGATGATGAAGATGACCACTCTGATGAGGAAGACTGTGATTAGTATGAACTTTCATTTAAAATAATTTCGCCTTTTATGTATGATGCAATATTCGACGGATTATGTTTTTTATATATTTGGATAAATTATATAGGGTTTGCTAATATATATATATATGCGGATTTTAATATATTTAATATGTTATTTATTCATATATTCAGATTATGTGATTAGTATATATTTTAAATTTTTTTTATTATAATTGCCCTTATAACAACGAAGAAAAATATAATTAATCTGAATACTTTTGAAAAAATATAATTTTATGGCCGAAATAATATTTTATTTAAAAAATATTTATTAACTATTTTAGGGCCGAAAAATATATATATTTTTAAATAATTTAATTATTTTCGGTGAAAATTCTTCCGAAAAAATATATATTATTTTTAAATTTATTATTTATTTTTGGCAGATTTTTGGCAAAAATTCTGCTGAAAAAAAAAATATATATATTTTTAAATATTAATTATTTCCGCCGAAAACGTTCCACAAAATGCAAATCGACAAGGGTTTTTTTCGGCAGATAGTGGCCGCCGAAAATCCATTGAAATTCCTCCGAAAACTACATTTTTCACCGAAAATCCACCGAAAATTCTGCCGAAAAAATCGTATTTACTTGTTGTGTTTGAATAAATAAATAATATTATAAGAAAATATCTTACATTTATAGAAAGAGTGGGGTGGACAAATTTTAGTGTATATATATACATATATATATATATTAAATACTTGGTAAATATGGTTTCTTGCCCTCCAATTCTCACTACTAGAAAACACGGTTTTGGCCACGGATTTTTAGCCACGGATAAAATCGGTTGCCAATAGCTACGGAAATGGCCACGGATATAAAAAAAAAACGAAAACATATGGCCACGGATAAATCCGTGGCCAAATTTCCACAATTCCGTGGCCATTTCAATTTATTTAAAAGAAAAACATAAATAAATAAATTTATTTTTTTTAAAATAAATTTGGACTTGGCCACGGATTTATCCGTGGCCAATAAATAAATAAATTTTTTTTTTTTTAAATTTGGACTTGGCCACGGATAAATCCGTGGCCAATAAATAAATTTTTTTTTTTAAATTTGGACTTGGCCACGGATTTATCCGTGGCCAATAAATAATTTTTTTTTTTAAAATTTGGACTTGGCCACGGATAAATCCGTGGCCAATAAATAAATAAATTTAAATTTTTTTAAAAAAATTTAGACTTGGCCACGGATTTATCCGTGGCCAATAAATTAATATATTTTTTTTTTAAATTTGGACTTGGCCACGGATTTATCCGTGGCCAATAAATAAAAATTTAATTTTTTTTAAAATTTGGACTTGGCCACGGATTTATCCGTGGCCAATAAATAATTTTTTTTTTTAAATTTGGACTTGGCCACGGATTTATCCGTGGCCAATAAATAAATAAATTAAATTTGTTTTTTTAAATTTAGACTTGCCCACGGATTTATCCGTGGCCAATAAATTAATTTAATTTTTTTTTAAATTTGGTCTTGGCCACGGATTTATCCGTGGCCAATAAATAAATTTTAATTTTTTTTAAAAAAATTTGGATTTGGCAACGGATTTATCCTTGACCAATAAATAAATAAATTTTTTATTTTTAAAATTTGGACTTGGCCACGGATTTATCCGTGGCCAATAAATAATTTTAATTTTTTTAAATTTTAAATGACTCGTTTAAATCGCCCGATCCGACATTATGGGGCACCAAAAGGTTCGAGTCATTTCGAAATCATATTATTTTCATCACGGTTATTATATTTTCCCATCTTATGCGTTAAAAATTACAGTTTGTTTAGTGAGAATACATTTTTCCTCTTTCAGTGACATATACGAATAACTTCGTATTTCGGTATCAATGTGTGCTAACGTCAGTTAACTTGTATAGGAATTATAAAAAATGGACTTTCAAGCAGATTAATTAGTGTTGAAGTTGTATTGCTCCAATCGTACGGTTCCGTCTAACCCAATTAACGAAAACGCACGATTCGCCAAAGTCAACATGAAGTTTTGACCATTGGCCACGGATAAATCCGTGGCCAATAAATAAATTTAATTTTTTTAAAAAAATTTGGACTTGGCCACGGATTTATCCGTGGCCAATAAAAAAATTTTAATTTTTTAAAAAAAATTTGGACTTGGCCACGGATTTATCCGTGGCCAATAAATAAATAAATTTTTTTTTTATTAAAATTTGGACTTGGCCACGGATTTAAATAATTTTAATTTTTTTTTAATTTTAAATGACTCGTTTAAATCGCCCGATCTGACATTACGGGGCACCAAAAGGTTGGAATCATTTCGAAATCATATTATTTTCATCACGGTTATTATATTTTCCCATCTAATGCGTTGAAAATTACAGTTTGTTTAGCGAGAATACATTTTTCCTCTTTCGGTGACATATACGAATAACTTCGTAGTTCGGTATCAATGTGTGCTAACGTCAGTTAACTTGTATAGGAATTATAAAAAATGGACTTTCAAGCAGATTAATTAGTGTTGAAGTTGTATTGCTCCAATCGTACGGTTCCATCTAACCCAATTAACGAAAACGCACGATTCGCCAAAGTCAACATGAAGTTTTGACCATTGGCCACGGATAAATCCGTGGCCAATAAATAAATTTGAATTTTTTTTTAAAAAATTTGGACTTGGCCACGGATTTATCCGTGGCCAATAAAAAAATTTTAATTTTTTTTTAAAAAATTTGGACTTGGCCACGGATTTATCCGTGGCCAATAAATAATTTTAATTTTTTTTAATTTTAAATGACTTGTTTAAATCCCCCGATTCGACATTACGAGGCACCAAAAGTATATATTTTCCCATCTTATGCATTGAAAATTACAATTTTGAAAGTATTGATCTAACGATGGCACTATATTTTCATCGCGGTTATATTTTTTGTTTTGAAAGTATTGATCTAACGATGGCACTATTTTTTCAAATTTGATTGATTTTATTTTGTCAATTACACTAAATTTAAGTAAATAAATTGATAGTTTGACATACAATGAATAAGATCACTTTAATTTCTTAAATTGAGTCAAAATAATCGATGAAAAATTTCAAATTTTTATAAGGTCAAAGTTATAATTTTTTTAATTTTGCTTTTGTATCCAAAAATTATCTATGGATAAAAGTAAAATTAGAAAGAATTATAATTTGCACGATTTAATATTTTTTAATTAAATCATAATAAGTATGAATTAATAAAATATATTCATATATAGATATAAATTAGTAAAATATGATAACAAAATTCAATATATAAATGTATATAAATATTCTTGGCATGACATTTTGATCAAGAATCTCATCCTAGCCTAGCGGTAAGAAGCTTGGCAATATTCCAAGAGGTCTCGAGTTCGAGTCCCACTTGTAACGATGAAAATCAATTAAAGAAATGGGCACGCCGAGCTGGGCCGGGTCGCACCACTGGGCTGGTAGGCGCGCGGGTTGGGCCTGCTGTGGGCGTGGTTGGGCTAGGTCCAGTTTTTTTTTTTTTTTTAATAATTTTTTTTAGCCACGGATTTATCCGTGGCTAGATTTAATTTTTTTAAAATATTTTTTTTATCTTAGCCACGGATAAATCCGTGGCTAAATGAAAATTAAAAAAAAATTAATTAATAGTTGGCCACGGAAATATCCGTAGCCAAATTTATCATTTTTTTTTAAATTTTTTATTTTTGGCCACGGATAAATCCGTGGCTAAATTTATTTATTTTTTTAATAATATTAATTTTGGCCACGGATAAATCCGTGGCTAGATTTAATTTTTTTTAAAAATTTTTATTTTTGGCCACGGTTAAATCCGTGGCCAAATTGAAAAAAATCCGTGGCCAAAAAATCCGTGGCCACTGTCCGTGGCCTTGTTTAGCAACGCCACATTTGGCCACGGATTTTTTCCGTGGCCAAATCCGTGGCCATTTGCTTTGGCCACGGATTTTTTGCCAAAATCCGTAGCCAAATCCGTGGCCAAATCCTTATTTTCTAGTAGTGTCTCCAAGGTTCATTGTATAAATACACATGGAAGAATTCTTGTAGACAAGTTTATACATGGTTGGCCCTTATTAATCTAGATATACACTTAAGCTACTTAGAACTTATACATGGGCATTTAGGGTAATGATTAGAAAAAGACTTAAAGATATTATAATCCTATTTCTACCTATTACTTATGTATAAGTATTTCTACTTAGAAAAACACAAAAACACTACACACACACACACACACACACTAAGAAGCTCACAGCCACACACACTCTTCCCATTCTTCTTGTTTTATTTCATTTCCCTACAATTCTCTAACACTTCTTCATATTTCACTGCTGCACAAACATATATAAAAGAAAAGGAAGAAATAACAAGTTAGAAGGTAGGAATTTGGCCTATGGCATGAGTTAGACTTTATGAAGTATTAACTCTTTATTTCCCATATTAGAACCTAGGATGTAACTACAATTTAGTTACTATCTTGGTTCTAAGGGATTACATAGTGATTTAATTATATGCATATCGTGTGTTTATGAGACTTTATGCTTGAATTTATCAGAATTTATGCTGGAAATCATGCTAGAATTGTGCTGGAAATTATGTGTAGCTATGTTTTACACTATGCTAGGGTTTTATCTATGTGTTAGAAGCTGGAAATCCTGTTTTTACAAGCTGAAAATTCTATTTTTACAAGCTGAAAATTTTAGTATTTACAAGCTGGAAATTACAGTTTTCAAGCTGGAATTTTTGTTTTTCACAAACTGAAAATTCTGTTTATATAAGCTGAAAATTATGTTGATTTATGCTGAAATTATCCTAAAACCATGCTGGAAACAATTTGGTATTGTGCTGAAAATCTGTGAAAATATGTGAAATACATGAAAATTATGTGGGCATGCCAGGCCCCAAAGTGATAGGGGTGGATGTGGTAGAGTTCGGCCGGGCGGCGATGAACTTGCAGATCTTAAATTAGTTATCGACCCTCCATCGTTATCTAATCCCTCATTGCATGGACGGAGAGTCCATGTACTGAAGTGGGTCGTGGGATAATCGGTATATGCTCAGGATATGACCACCAGAGTGTTTGGTTGGAATAATGGCACGGCGAGAAAAGGTAGCCACACGTCGATGTGGAAAGAGGTAAAAATGTGAAAAGTTACGTGATTATATGTTGGAAAATCTATGTGAAAATGTGAACGTTCACACACGCGCACCTCATGGTATGTGCAAAATTTCTACTCAACATGTGTGTTGACGTCATTTTATACTATGTTTTAGCCAAATTTGAAGCGAAGGAGGTTATGAGAGAGGAGGACATAGAGAATCAGTTCGAGGCTTTTAGCTAGTTATGTTGTAGTGGGGACTTTTGTAGTAATGATAATGTATATGAAACGTGTTTGTGTAATACACGATTTGTATGTATATTTTGGCTTTCCTAATAAATCATGAGTAGTATGTTTCTATAATTAGCTACAAGTTTCGGGCGTCACACATGTAATTAGTGATAATTTTTTAATGGCCAAATTACGGTAAACACCCCAACATTTGAGGCTAATTGCACTTTACCCCCCATCGTTTACGATTGTGAGAGAAGACCTCCCAATCCTTTTTAAATTGTTCGCCAACACCCCTACCTTCGATTCACATGGTATCTAGAAGAATCACTACAAGAAAAAATGGTATTTTCAGTGAATTCCGCTTAAAATAGTTAATTTCAACGGAACGAATACATTGGATAATCCTTCGTCGCCTTGCAATTTTCATGGGAATTTAGACTGATCTTTTTTTTATATATATATAATTTAAATCAATTTTCAGCAGATTATTTGGCCGAAATGTTTTTATATTTTTTTAAAATAAAGTTCCAATTACCTAACCTTGGAGCCGAACCCGAAACCTCCGCTGCACCCCTCATGCGCATGTATATAGCACTCGGATTTTTCCCCAAATTTTAAGGTCGTTGGGTGTCGAACACTCGACTCTTCATTAGCAAACAACTGTCCTATTGTTGGGCTATCATCGCTTTATTGTAATAATACACAAATATTATATATGTAATGTACAACAATTCGATCAATTTGACGTGTGTGTGTGTGTGTGTGCTCGTATATGAAAATGTGTGTTTTGGATGATAGTTTAAAACCAAAAACTACTCCCTAATGTATATAAACAATTTAACTTTGCGCCCCTCACCTTCGCATTTTAGTGCAAATACTAATGACATAAGTGAATGGTTGATTTTGCCCCTACATGTGAGAGAAATATTCTCCTAGATACCATCAGAATTGGGGCCAGGGAGTGTTAACGATCAATTCGAAAAGAATAAGATGGTACTTTCGCATAATTTCAAACGATGGGGGGTGAAGTGCAATCGACCCTAATTTTAAGGGTTGTCAATAATTTACCCTTTTTTTATTATCACTCATTATCTTGTCATCAATTTACTCATTTTTATATTAATTTTTACAATTCATCTTGTGATGTACAAAAACTTTGTACTTCATGAAATTGAATCCTGGTGGAAAAATTCTAAATAGGTACAGTTGGATGTGGAAAATAATAGTAGATAGAGCTTGGCTATATTGAGGAGAAGATTTTAATCAATTTTGGGATGCTTTCAAGTAAACTTGAACATTGGGAAGAGCTTATTTCTGGAAATCAGTTGTAGGGTTTTGTTGGAGAGGATGTGAGTGTTTTGACTAGTCATTCTATCGAAATGAAATGTTTGGGAGGTAAGTTTACAAACGTGTGTATATCAGGAGGCAAGGTAGAACAAAATAAATTTGAGTGGATGAAGTATAAAATGACGATAGTTGGGTGGCAAAATGCTTTTATCACTTTATTTTAATATTTTAAATGCTGCTTTCAATTTACTATATTATTGTAAGTTTCCGCTGGGAAATGGCAATAGGAGGTAAATTGTAAAATAACGGAAAGTTTAAATGGTAATTGACAATAAAATTTAATTTGTATGGTAACTGACAATAAAATTTATTTTGTAAGTGAAATATAAAAGTTATAGGAGATTTTTTTATTGCAAATTGTGTTTCATCTCATATTTTAATGTATGGATATATATCAAGCGTAAAGATTCCAAACCAAGTGTTTAATTAAGGAAGTAATTTATGCACATAGCATGAATGTAAATTACGCAATAGGAGATGAAACACCATTTTATGATAGAGGATCGCATCCGTGCAAAAATGACCATAATTTGGAAGGTAAAGCATTTTTTCTTCTCTAATTGGATGCACTCTATCCTACACCTGAGACAATGTATCAAGAAGTTGGATGAATAATATGTGTATAAAAGCAAAGTAATAATTTTGAGTGAAAGGATATTCCTAACGAAAGATAATAAACTTATGGGAATATTAATTAGAGAGAAAAATATTTTGCAATTCAAATCTTGCACCTCTCTATGTTTTCTGCTAAATTAAATTTTGTTATACTTTACTATTTAATTAAACTACATTTACTTTGAGACATTGCCATATATATATATATATATATATATGTGTGTGTGATGCGGTCATTTTTTGGATCGGCTACGTGTCGGAATCTGAAAAGCTCCGAATAATAATGCGGGTGGCCGACCCATCAAAGAGGGGGGAACGCACGTGAGACTAGCTGATTTTGCCCCGGCATATGCTCTTCGATGCTCAAGTCAGTTATAAGGTATTTGGAGAAGATGATGAATAGTAGTGAGAAGTATCCTTGCTTATTAAGAATGAGCAGAAATATGAGTGGATCCTATTTTTTTCCTTACCATTGGGTGGAGAGCCTTTTGGTACTTATATGAGAGTGAGGCACTCTGATGTGACGTGGTTGGTAGGAGTTAGTCTGCTTTACTGACATGAGAGGTACGGGCATGTGTTTTTTGTCCCATTTTGAACTCCCAATGGAGGTTGCTTTCACTTCTCATTAATGGTGGTGGGGGGGGGGGGGGTCTAATTGGCATTTAATGTGTATCTTGGTTATTTATGACCAAAGATTGCATTAATGGAAGAGCATTTAATGCGTTGGAGTCTAATGGGATGAACCCATGTGCAGAAAAGATGTGGTATGTAGCGGCAAGTGCGGGCTTGGTCAGTCACGCCAGTTGGATTCTCCCATTGGCCGGGGCGCTTGGCGGAGGCCAAGTATGTGGTTCATGCCCTCGATACATAGGCCATCGAGGGCCCCCAACACCACAAAACCACCTGCCTTGCTCATTAGGTCTCGAGGAGCCGCAGTGGTCCTTGGGCCTTTATATCATGGCATCTTAGGGTGAGCCTGGGGGTTGTTTCCCTCTCATGCAAAGCACTCCAAGGCTCATTCCCTGGATTGGGCACCCTCAGGGACCATGGATCTCTTCGAGGGTATCGGTTCTCGGGCGGTGAGTACTTTGGCGTATTACCCCATGGTCGAGGACAATTGGGCTTAACACCTTATTCGAGGGTAGCCTGTCTAGTCGAGGGCTTCAGCACTCCACACTTGAGTTAGTCGGTCTTGTTTTCGCTGATGTGATGGGATGAGATGGCGCATGACTTATCAGTATGTATATGTGTGTGTGTGTGTGTGTGTGTGTGTGTGTATTTATATATATTGGAAGAATACCCCTATTTCCCAGTGACATATTACAACAAGATATGGCAATATGATAAAGACATATAGTTTGGATGTGAAGTATCATCTAAAACTATAATTTGAAAGGTGAAATGTCACGCGATAGAATTTCAAAAAGTTATATGATGGAATTCTGCCTCAATAATATTCCAACTAAAACAGTAATATGTGAAATTGAATAAGTTACATATAGTTTGGAAAGCAAAATATCATAAAATATACTTAGATGGCAAATTATAACTTCTCCCAATTCGAAGGTTTAAGCACTTTTGAATGATTATTTAATAATTAGTTAATAAATATACAAAATGTTCTTTAGAAAAAATTTTCTTCTTTTTTATCTCAACCGTTTATCAATATATGTAATACGTAGTGATAAGTGGAGAAAAAATATAGCACGATTATCTAATAGAAGATCCAAACTAACAAAATAACATTTTTAACATATAATTTTTTTTGGGGGGGGGGGGGGGGGGGGGGTGGATAAAGTCAAGAAAATGCCCCCTTCACAAACACAATTTGTTGATGGAGAGAATTTGTCACATATTTAAGGAATGTGCGATGGATAATGACAAAATTTAATATAAATAAAACTAAAGAAACAATCAATGATAAAATATTCAATAGCAGAATTTCTATTAATTAAATTCAGTATAAAAATTTAATTTATAATGTATTGATTTATCATTGATGGGTATGTATTGTTGTAGTATGTAAAATTATAAAAGACTGAACTCTATATGGATTTATCACAAACCATTGAAATTTTGGATATATTTTTGTCGCGTGAGGATTGACGATTGGCATCCATCATTCAGTCCTGTTATAATTATTCTTTAGCAAATACTATTTAGGCATTACTAAACAATTAATATTTCTCTTTCTTCCCTGTCACACGTTCTGAATCATTTTGGAGTCGTTGTTAGTAAACGCCCTTGCGTCATCATAAATACATAGATGTCCATTGGCAATGACAATGAAACAAACAGAATTATTATTATTATTAGTATTATTATTATTATTTATATTCTACGTGTATGATCACATAAATTTCGAGTATGTAAATACAAATTACAAGACAAAAAACAATATAAGACAAATATTTTGAAAAGAATATAATTTAATAGAAAATAATCTCCTGAAAGACTAATCCCCAATTCTTCTCTTCGAATGGGTTTTGACCTTGAATAACATAATTTATAGGCTTTTGAGCTTGATTATGAATCAAACGTTGTGAAGAACACTTTGAACACCATAAACTTGATTTGGGGGACAACACTGATTTGCTGGTTTAACCTCTTCAGATATAGTAGATCAAATGCCTTCCTTATTTGGATGACTTTTAGAGACGAACGTCTCAAATGTAGCTTTGATCATCGTGAAGTTGACTTGGAAGGAACATCAACACGCGGGCCTAGCACCTCGATTGCATATTGAATGCCCTGATTTGATGATTTTCGCAAAGAACAACGAGAATTTTGCGTAGATTTTCTTGAGCCTGATTTGAGAAAATTTTGAAACTTCATTCGACTTCTTTAGCTTTAGAAGACTTTTGGATGTCCCTTTTGAGCCCCAAATGACCATCTTTCATAGACATTCGTATAGGGTCTTTCAGATTCGTACAAACTTTTTCGATATTTATCTCTTTAGTATAAATTTATTTTAAAGAGAAAATACCATTTGCATGTGATTATCTGATTGGTCCATATGCCTAAATGCACCACTTGTTACCATTTGATTGATTTTTGATTTTCGAGCTACACGATTTGATTTGATTGATCGAGACATTTCACATTGACACTTGGTAACTTCTCATTCGCCGGTAAATAAATATTAAAAATATCAATTAAAATTAATTATTTAATATTGAAATTAAATTTAAAAAATTCTAAAATATAAATAGAAAATTTAATTTATATTTAATATTTTAATTTACACTTATCAACTTTTAATTTGGCAAAATTTAATTGCCAACAAAGTATATTTTCAAAGTTACTGCACTAATGAATTATCAAAGAAAAAAGAATGTTACGTTATCAGGAAATAAGAATGTTACAACTCTAATATGATGTGCTCTGATTCATGACTAGTGGAAAGACGAGTGTATGTTTTTGTGCATCCACATCAACTCCACTGCTTCTTGATTCGTACGTATAAATGTTTCGAGTATTTGATATAGCTTCTGTTGGCTATTTAAAATACCAAATTATGTTATACATAGCATTTTATTTGCAACATTTTTTCGAGATTATTGCTTGTGGAGAAAAATTCATGATAGATATTAACCACTCGAATTATTTCTCAAAATAGATAATTGATTGCTATAAGAAGCGCTTGAAAGGCCACCATGTTTCATCAATAAGGCAGCAAGAAAGAAAATAAAAGAAGGCAAAATACATCGTTTTAATTGCTCTTGGCGCCCTTTTCAAGTTTCATCGACTCTCGACATCAGAGCACGATGGACATGAAAAAGATCGCCTATCTTGCCCTCATTGCCGCTGCCTCCATGAGTGCTGTTGCAACTGCCAAAGTCCCAGCCTCGGGCCCCGGCCCTGATGATTCCCCTATCGTCGAATCAAGTGATGCCATCACCGCCTTGCCCGCCATGGGGACATTTGTTGGCACTTCTATCTTGTCCTTCTTTGCCCTATACATGCACTAAATCAAACAAAGATCAATTATACATACATATATAGTATCGGGATAAATATTTGTAACAGACTAACAGGTTTATTTCATCCATGTATGTTTACAGATTTTTTTTTGCACGTAATTTTGCTAATAGGTTATATAAATTTGCATATGTAATACCTTATATGGTTGAATAGAAGGTATAGAATTTTTGCATGGTTTGGACCATATATTATACCGTACATATTTATTCCAAAGTTTATTAAGGACGGACACAATGTCTTAAATGATTGTGGTACGAATGATTCAATCAAAACGTTATCTATACTAGCAATATTGGCACACTTGGTCGGTGTGTGTGTGCATGATACAAAAATAATTTAATTTAATGAATTATTAATTTTTTTGATAGTATTTATAATATCATAATAATTTTATTATTTTTAATAGATTTATAAAATTAGTAATAAGTCAAATAAAATGATTTAAAATAAAGAAAACTAAGAAAACAATGATAAAGAAATTTTGAAAAAATGATATTGAAAAGTATTAGAAGATAGAGAGGGGATTGGGGGGGGGGGGTAGAAAAAGGGAGAAAAATAAAAAGAACGTGAAAGAGAAGAGATAAAGTCTAAAGGAAAAAAATTGACAACCAAAAAAAAAAATTAATCTACCTGAAAGTTGTTGGTAAAGGGTAATGCCCCTTTATATAATAACTAGCAGTAAGTGTACATTCAATGTGTGTACAAAATAAAAAATAAAATATATTTTAATTATGTATTTAAATCTATTATATTGAATGTAATTTTTTATCGTAATAACTATAAAAGAAATCATATAAGACTTAATTATCGTACTAAAAGTAAATAGGAAAGAGAAAATAGAAGATTCGATTGAATAATGGGGAGAAGAGAAAAAAAAGCGTGATACCAAGAGAGAAAAGAGATGACAGGATAAATAGTGGGTGGGAGAAAAAATAGATTAACTAAAAAGTCAAACCAAAAACACTAAATAGTTGTTAAAGTGTATTGGCATTTTATAAAAGAATAGAATATCAATTTTTATCATAATAATTATAAAAAAATCAGATAAGATTTAATGATACAAATAAAAGTAAATAGGAGAGAGAAAATATAGGATTAAATTAAATGATGGAGAGAAGAGAGAGAAAAAAAAAACGCCATAATAGGAGAGAGAAAATAGATAACAGGATAAATAGTGGATATGAGACAAAATAGATAAATTAAAAAGTTCGATTAAAGACACCAAATAATTATAACTGCTGATATAGTTTAGTGGTGGGAGTTTTAATCGGTATCATTGAGCTCCTGAGTTTGAACCTTTTTGTTTCCTCCCCTTTCTCTTTGAGTATATGTGTGGCGTTCCGATTGATTTTTATAAGGTGTCCTAAATTGATAGTATTAAAAAAAGATATCAAATAGTTATTAAAGGGTGTTGATACTTTATAAAATAATTTAGATATCAGACATATTGTTTGGCAAGATTAGGCCTAACTTTTGCAGCAAATAACTGCACCTATTGATCGGGACGACGAGTATTTGCACATGAATCTATATATACTTGAATATAATTTTAAATCGTTTTTAAAAATTATGTCATTAATGGCCACTAAGGTTTCTTAAATGAAACATTTGATATTTTAGAAGTCTGAAATCATGAATCCCAGGATTAAAATATCCATCAAGACATATATGTACATTAAACCACTTATTTTATTATATTTGCGAAAAACATTAACTGCAACGGAGAGGGCAATGGATCCCGGGGGCAGGTGGCGGCCGATAACCCCACTCACTTTTTTTAAATATTCATTTTTTGTATAATAACAGTACGGCATATTCTATGCGTATGCAAAATGTAAAAAATATATAATTTAATTTAGTATTTAAATTATTTTAGGATTAAAATATAGATATATTATTAAATTTCTTTTATAAGAATATTCTTTCAAGAATTATTTGACATAATTTATTAAATAATAATAAGCTAAAAATAAATTAATTATATAAAACAAAAATACGTGATAAAGAAATAAATACAAAAAGAATAAAACAAAAGTCAAATAATTGTAATTAGAGAAATTATTTTTTTGAGTGTATGTGTCTGAGAGAGAGAGAGAGAGAGAGAGAGAACTAAAAATATTAATTATTATTTAAAGAAATTTTTTATTAAATATGAGTTTCAACTTTCAAAATTCAAAATGATCGAAAAAGTGATTTGTGAGTTGAGAAAATAGGTATGCAAATTGAATTGTGATATTACAATATTATCCTCTCTAGTTGCTTATTTGTTACATGTGTTTACTAATTAAAAGAATAAAATTGACACATCAAAATTTATATCCGAATTGAATTCATTTTATGAAAATTTTCAACATTAACCACAATTTTATATAATTTTATTTATTTTCCCATATAGTTGAATGGCAACTTTTGTAAAATTCAAAAACTGTCATTTTAAACACAAAAGTGGCTTTCTTTTTATAATAGTGTAGATATATTTATTAGAATTTTAAAAGTTTGCTTCTCCCGAAATAAAATTTTAATTTTTACATAAATTATTATATAATAAAAATTTTAAATTTGCATACTCTATTATATTTTTGGTGATTTATTTTTATTCAATCCCATTTATCATTATTAATTAAATTCTTTCTTTCTCTTTCCTCTCTTTCCTCTCTTTCCTCTCATTTTCCTTCTTCTCTTCAAATTAAAATATTAAAAATTTTATGTGATTTTATTTCTCTCTTCTATTCCAATTAAAGGACCAAATTTTCCATCATAATTTTTCTTCTCTCTTTCTCTTAAAATAAGGATCTAAAAATAAACAAAACTTATAGTATACAACTCTTTCTTTAAAAGCAACAAACATGGAGGTATTGTATACCAATTTTGGAATTTATATATATATATATATATATATAATTGATTTTTGTGTAGAGATTTGAATCTTAGAATTATTGATATGAATCTTGATAGTTATTCAATATTAAACTTAATTAATCTTGATATTTATTTATTGGACAATTAAATTTGAATGAATCTTGTTAATTCCAGATTTGATATTTAATTGATAGTGATTTGTGGAATATGACTGTAGAGAAAAAATAAGATATATTTTTTGAATTTTAAATATATTTTAATATTTTTTGAATTTTTATTATTTATTAGGTATGCCATTCGGTGGGTATTTACCCACTCACACCCAAAAAAAAAAATTATTTTGTCCAAATCCAAACTCATTTATTTTACTATACCCAATCAATAACCAATACTCATTACCCAATTTATACCCAATACTTTCATCCATTAAAATTTAAAGGGTATATTGGGTTAAGCACCTCAACGTTTGGGGTGTTTTGTACTTTGCCACCCAACCTTTATAAATATACACTTTACCCCCCAACATTTATCATTTGTGAGTCGATGGTACTTTTTACACTATTTCAATAGAATATTTCTCAATATTCCCCAGAATATGCCCCACTATTCCAAAAAAATTCCATCAAAACAGTGAAAAAGAATCATCGGCGCACAAATGATAAAGGTTGAGGGACAAAGTGAACTTTTACAAAGGTTGGGTGGTAAAGTATAAAATACACCAAATATTGGGGTGCTTAACGCAATATACCCAAATTTAAAAGAATTAATCTAACCTAAGATATAAATTTTATTTTATCCTATTTTTATATATTTATTTTCAAAATATACTTCTTTTAAAAAGGTTTTTCATCTTACCCCTTTTAAATAGTGACTTTACTATTTGAATAGTAATTTTACTGTTTAAAGCTTCTTTATTTGCTTTATGATCCAAACTTTTGACTTATTTATGATTTTATACCTCTAAATTTTAGAAAAAGTACGGTATATCCCAATTTTCGTCATATATGAATTTTATTAGTTTTATTCTTTCTAAATTTTTACAATTCATAAGAATATAATTTTCTAGTGTTCTATCTGATGTTGAAAGTTCGTTTAATTCTCTGTCTATTAGTTCTAATTGTTTAATATATTTTTTAAGAATTTCGTGATTTATAGTTTTATTGATTAGATCCAAAACATAATCTTCCTTATTATTATATGTTGCAATAAGAATTCTTAAATCTTCGGGTAGATCTTCTAGTGGTTTTAAGATTGCTATTTTCTTTTTATTATTGTTTTTTCTTTTAAATTGATTTTTTATGATATCAAAATCTTTTCCCATAATTTTATATCTTATATATCTAAACAATCATACATTTGCATGAATCTCATAAATAATTGATGAAGTACTCTAAAATCATATACTTTCATAACATCAAGTAGAAAAATATTTCTATTTAAATCTTTTAAAGGTATATTACCTCCTTGACGTCCTTAATTCTTTAATCCTCCTTCCGGACTCGTCTTCAATCACCTTGACAAGCCTGACTGGTTTTCGCCCAAACGCCCTCCTGGCTTCACGGGACTTACACTTCCAAATGGCTACTGTCTTGAACGGTGTAATCACTACGGCCTTCATAGGGTTAGAGAATTTTGGAAACTTTTAGGAGAAATACAAGCTTAAAAGATTTTTATAGAAAGACTTCTAAACTTGAATATTTATGAAAATAAACTGATTTTATTTCCTTCAAAAAGGATTTATACAAACATGATTTAGAAGGTGGTTACAAAGATCTAGAAAGGCTAGTTTCCTATTCTATGGATATTTTTTAGAGTGAGAATCAGTCTGAATTTTCGAATGCTTTACAAATGAAATCTAAGTACAATTTATAGATCTAGAAATCGAACTATTCGGACTTCAAAGTTTTAGTTGGCGTCCGCTGTCCCTTTCTTTATGCGCTGGAATTTTATCTACTTTAGCCTGAGAAGTCAAAAGCTGCTTCCCACAGTTGTCTGCCACAATTCTTTAGTGGATGATGATGTCATGGCATCCGTCACTCCTTGTACTGACGTAAGCGCTTACATCATGATTTACAACAGCCAATCATTTTGCAAGCTTTCTTCCTTGTAGTCTCTGTGCAGTAAAATTCATGTCTGAAAAATTTAGTGAGGAACTCTTTTAGAAATAAAGATTTTATTTGTCCTCCTTTCTTTAGTAAAATCCAATTATTGGCCTGCATGAGAGTTTCATATTGTCGCTCCCATAGAGACTCAACAATGGATTGAATGGCTTTAATGCCCATGGCTCTTCTCTCTGTGATCCATGAACTGATGAACTTGAAAGATCTAAAATTCTTTATACCAGTTTCAATCTTTAAGTTTGTAGTTATAACATCTATAGTAATCATATGTTGGACTTCATGCCAAATGCGCATATCAGGTTCCGGGGCTATAGAATAGAACCTGAGTACGACTTCTCTATTTCTTGCAACTTGACTGACCTGGGATTTAAAGCGGCCATCAAATTCTGAAATTTCCTTTAGATCTTTTCCAACATATAGCAGATCTAGAAATCCATAGTTTGCAAGCTGAAAAACTTTATGAGGATCAGCTCCAAATATGGCGGTGATTCTTGGATGAACACTATATCCTTTAGAGTAGAATAGTGTCTTGGAATTCTCCCATTTATAGGCTTCTTCAGCAACTTCTTTATATTCTCGTTTCCATTTATTTGTAGGAACAAATTCTTCATTGGATCCCCTGTTGTTGAAGCTTTCAGGTTTATTGATTTTTATTTCGATAACTTCAGCATCACTTTGAGATTTAGAAGTTTTTTCTTTATTTTTCATGGAGTGTAAAAAGTCTTTATCAGATACTGGTTTAGTACCTTGACTTTCAGAAGACTCTGCTTTATCATTTCCTTTATTGCTCTCAATTTTATCACTCTCAGTTTTAGCTTCACTTATTTTTTCCTTTTCTTTATTTCTTGATTCAAGAAACAAATCTAGACTTTCTTGAAGAAAAAGGGCTCTTCTAAGTCCTTCTTGAGAAATATCTGTAACTGTTTTAAAATTTAATTCTATCAAATCTTTCAGAGCTTTATTACTGTCAACAATGTCTTGACAGACCAAGACAATATCGTCTATCTCATTCTTTAGCTCTTCAAGATCCATATTTCTTTAGAATTTTATTCCTGCAGAAAAATAAGAGTTTATAAGATGATCTGTATCATCAACACAATTTTTGGGAAATTGTCACCCATCAACGGATTTGAAAAGTCTTTACCACCAACCGTTAGATAGTGGACTAGCTGTATGTATAGTGCATACAATCACTCTATTTTACATTTATAGGGAAATGCACACCCATCTCATCCATTTTAGAGTTGGAGAATTTATCCGTTTCCAAATTTTGTATTTCTAGAAATGAAATCGGCTAGAAAATTTTCTGAACCTCGTATATATTCTATTTTGAAACTATGAAAGGATAGGAAAACTTGCCATCTATGTAGCCTTCTGTATTGGGGTGTATTTGGTAATTTATTGAAAACCAAGGATTGTATCTGGGTATTGTCGGTATGAACTTTAAAAGGCTTTTGATATAAAAAGAGAGAGAATTTCTGGATTCCTTTTATGATGGCTAGGAGTTCTTTCTCATGGGTTATATAGTTGACCTAAGCTTGACCGAAAGTACCACTTGTATACCTGCATATCTCATTGAGATCGGTTTTAAGTAGTGCTGCCCAATATAGATCTGAAGCATCCGTTTGGACGATTAATTTATCATTTTCATTAGGAAGTTTTAATTCAGGCAAAGTTTTACATTCTTCCTTTAAGGTTTTAACAATTTCTGTATGTTGATTACTCCATCCTTTAGTATTATTTTTTCGAAGCAATTTTTGAATCTCATGCTTATTTTTAGCAAGATTGATTATGAATCCCTCATCATAATTTAGGCAACCGAGAAATTTTTCAATTTGATTTCGATTTTCTAATTTATCAGAAAATTCACAAATTTTCTTAGATATATGGGGTTGGAGTTTGATTCTTTCTTTATTCAATTTTAACCCTCAAAATTCAATTTCTTCTTTACAAATTATAGCATTTCTTTCAGATAAGACTATACCATTTTCTTTACAAGTTTTAGCAAATTGTAGTAGATGAATTTTATGTTCTTCTAAAGTATTAGAAGCAATTAAAACATCATCAACATAAACAACAAGAAAATCTTTATATTTATTAAAGATTTTATCCATTCTTATTTGATATATAGAAGGTGCATTTTTTAATCCAAATGGCATAACTAACCATTCGAACTGTCCTTGAGGGGAACTAAATGCTGCATATTGTATACTTTCAGGTTCCATTTTTATTTGCTAAAACCCTGAAGTACAATCAAATTTAGAATAGTATTTCTTTCTTTTAACAAGGTTTAGTAAAACTTCTTTATTAGGGAAATAATAACTATCTGACCTAGTAAAGTGATTTAGTCTTTTATAATTTATTACCATTCTAGGTTTTCCTCATTCTTTCTCAGCTTCATTTTCAACCATGAAAGCTGGACTACTAAAAGGACTGTTACTTCTTCTAATCAAAGGTGATTTTTTATATAATAATTCATTTATTTGTTTATCAAATTCTTTTCTATCTTTTTCTGTATATAACATAGGTCTTTCTTTTATAACTATGTTTTCAATTAATTCTATTTTGGCCTTTAAATCTGACTCTTTATAAAAAGCCAGAGGATGATCATTATAATTTTCTTTTAGTTGTTTTATTACATCTTGAAGAGTTATCCGTTTTATTGTTATATTGTGTATTTTTATCGGAATTTTATCATATGGTCCACTAAGCTTCGCTGGCTGAACTCTGAATGGCTCATTTATTCGGGGTAATTTTAAATAATGATTACATTTAGTTTTTAGAATAACAGAATAAAGATTCTATGAATAAAACTGAAATTGTTGTAAGAAATCATTTCCTAACAATATATTAGTTTCAAGAGAGTTATAATCATATATAGTGTTTATTGTAATAATTTTACTTCCTAATATAATATTTACTTTATCTGCTTTTTTATGAATATGTTCGACTTGACCCGTAACACCTTTTATTTTTATATTTCTATTCTCTTGCCACTTAGTATAGAGAAAGAATTTAAACAAAGTTATTTCTGAACCATTATCTATTAAGGCACATGTTGTTATATTAGTATCTTGTACTGTTATTTGTACAAAGACACTCAAAGAAAAATTAATTCCCTTCATATTTTTTACAAAAGATCTTTATATTTTCAATTTGTAATGTAACTCCATGTTTCTCTATTTTATAATAATCACATTGATTTAAGAAACTATTACCTAGAATTATATCGTAATAGTCTCCTGCCATATCACTATCTATGTAACAAGGTACAATTATTCTTAACTCTTCAAAAATTATTGAAACTTGTACCTCTTGATCACAAGTTATTAATTGACCTTCAAAGTTTTTATATTGAAATATTGTAGAAGCAACCTTTGCAATTAAACCTTTATTTTTATATTTTGCAAGGTGATTGCCACTAGCTCCTGTATCAATTAATATATTTGGTCCTTCAATATATTCTTGACCATTAAAATATTTAGCATTTATAATCATTGTATTGGTTATATCTTGTCTAGTAAATTCAACATTAGTAAGAGGTAACTTACTAACACTTTTTTTAGATATAGTATTTTTTTCCAAAATCTATTTGTGGTATCGTACCATTACTAGATCCATATTCTAAAATGGATTTTCTATTTATTTTAATTTCATAATCTTGTATTTCTTTAATTTCTTCTATCATTGGCAACTTTATTGTTGTTATTTCCCTGCATTCCTTATCAATTTCAATATATGGTTTATCCTGATATATTTTACCATAGTTACTATCAGTAAAAGCATAAATTGCTCTATAATAAAAGGTGAACGCTTGACTTTTTTCTCTAAGTTTTAAATCTTTTAAAAGTTGAAAGTGTAGACTTAAAGTATCATTTATATTTTGATCATTTATATCAACATTATATTTTGGATAACAATCAAAGCGAAATTGTGAATATATTAAATTTCCTTCAACTGTTCCCAAATGACTATATTTAGCATCTGTAAACCTTTGGTCATGAAGTGAAATAACCATAGGACTATCTATTCCATTTATAAATAAAGCTTTAACTAGAATTTGAATTCTACCAAGATAAACATATTTTATCTTTTTTCTTACTTATTTATTTTTGATTTTATTTAAAGCTTGATTTATTGAAGATTTAGTAAGCAAATTTAACCTAATTTGCCCTTTAGTATGTTCAACATTTATAGATTTTTTAACTGCATGATAATCGTATATATTTATCTTTTCTCTTTTTATTAAATCACCAAAAGTCTTAAAAATACTTTTGGTAGGATTTGTTGCATCAAGTTTTAAACTTTTTATTTTTACTAACGTTTCTTGATCAAAGGTTATTCGTTGAGCATAACCTTCAGATCCTTCATATATTTCTACTTCTTTATCTGAATCTTCAGTTTCAATTATATCTTTATTCATTTTCTGAATTATTAGAGTAAGTTACTTATTCAATATATATTTCTTTATCTAAATAATTTTCTATATCTGAAACTTCAGACAACTCATCTTGAAGTTCTATAAATTCAGCTTTTATACTTCGAATCTTTTTTAGGTTTTTTACATTCTGGTGATTTATGTCCAATTTCTCCACAATTCCAACATTGGCATTGTGAAAGATTTTTATTTCTTTTAAAGTTAGGTTTTCTTTTAAAATATCTTCTTTTTGATTTTATATTTTTCTTTTGAAAATTGGTATATTTTTTATACTTCTTTTTATGAAACCTTTTTTTCTTTTTATTACTTCTTTCTTTATTACATCCCCATTGACTAGGTACTTCAAATTCATTACAATATAAAGGTGAAAATTTTTTAGTTCTTCTATATAAATCTTGAGATTTACATAATTTACTTAACTCTGAAAAGAGAAAACTTATTCGTTTTCCTAGAGTTGAAGTTGAATCTTTATTTTCTTCCGTCCATTTATTCATTATATATTTATTCCAAGGATGTGGAAGTTTTAAAAAGTACATATTGAGATATATACTCTGATCTTCATTACTATAATATTGAGTATAATAGTATTCTTTAAATTCACAAGTATATTGTTTTAAATGCTTCATACTACAAATTCTAAGATTTATTAAGTTAGTTCTTGCCTCTTCTTTTTCTTTAGTACTTTCTTTATCAGGTTCATGCCATTCTTCTCCTAGAAATTCACTAGAAAGATAGGCAACTAAAATTTCAATTCCTCTATCAGTATTATCTATTAATTTAGTTTGTACATTTCTTTTTATTATAGCTTTAATATTTTCAGTTAGTCCTTGCCACCAATTGAAAACAATACCATCAAATGTAGAATTAAATAATCTACTTGTCTATTTGATGTCCATGTATCATCAGCGTTATATAAAAAGAAAACTTTCATAGTATTTGCCCATGAAATTATAGCTTTTTTAGTATCTTCTTTGCAATCTATGTTTAATTTAGAACCTCCATGATTTATAGGTTCACTATAATTAGTATCTGGAGTAAATTTATCTAATTGTTTATGATATTTATTTTTCTTTATATGATCATAATATTGCCTTCTATATTTAGGAATAGGCATCATTTCTGATTCTTCTATTTCCATTTCTTTTGGTTTTATTGTACCACTTGGGCCTCCAGTTGTATTATTAGTGTTAACTAATACTTCATATTCTTCTATTTCAGAAAGATCTATTTTTTCAAATTGATCTATTAATTCATTAATTTCTTTCATCTTTATCAGTTTCTGATTCAGAATTTTGATCTTTAAGATTAGATGATGTAGCTATGTCTTTTCCTTTTTCTTCTTTTTTAAGAGCTTCTTTCTTTAGCTAATATTTTAGGTAATTTAACATTAATCATATATGCATCAAAGGAATTTGGATGCACTGTTTCTTTGTTAGTTTTTATTGGTTTTATTATAATTTCTCTTTCTTTCATTTTCTTGTCGAATTTATTTTTCTTAAGATAAGTATTTTTTATTAAATCTTCAACATTTGAATTACCAATCTTCAGGATTTGAACCTCTATTTTTAATTCTTTAAGTTCTTGAGTTAGAACATATAATGCTTCAAGTATTTTATTCATTCTTGTATTTAATTCCTCAATATTTTTATTTATTTTATCCATTTATATTTTTTATATCTATTCCAAGATATTTGAGCATTTTGTTGAGTAGTTTTTATCTTTTGTTTGCAACTTTGTATTTTTGTTTTATTCTCTTTTGTTTTAATGTGTTCATATTCTCGATTATATTCTTCAAGAATTATATTTAAGTTTAAAATTAGATTTATATTATATATCCATCGTTTAAGATGTTTATTCGTCTTCATAAGCGGCTTAAAACCTCAAGACCTTCATTTATTTGTTTTATTTTGCTTTTCAAAAATTCAATTCTAAAAGCATCTCCTCTATAATAAGTTGGTTTTCTAAAAATAAAATCCAACTTCTTTTGATATAGATACAATTCTACTCGAAGTCTATGCAATGTATAATTAGGCATTGCTAATTAGAATCATTATTGCTCTACGGTTTTTATATTCTTCTAACTTTCTATAATACAATTCTCTTATTTCAACGTCTTTATGTGCCTTGGCTTCTTTCTTTAGAGACATCAAGATTTTGTAGTACTTCTCAACCTTTGAATACCTTTAATGTGTGTCGAAACTATCTATTCTTCATGGTGAAGATAACTGTCAATCAGTTTCATCACATGAAAAAATCGCAAGATAATCTTTCTATATTTATGTTATCATTAAATTCTTTATCATTTATTTCTTGTAAATAAATAAATAGCTCTTTAATTATTAGAAGATTTATAATTGATAACTTTAATAATTCTAAATATTCCATATTTTATAATTTTTATTGATGTTTATGGTTCTTTATGGCTCTGATACCAAATCAACAAGGGGGGTTTTACTTGATTTAACATAACAAATTTAAAAAAAAATTTTATAAGTAGTTAAAATTTTAAGATTTAAGTGTATTAAATATGAACAAAGATGGTTATGACTTTTTCTATTTCAAATATATTTTTTAAAGAAATTTTAAAGGAAAAATGGACTAAATTGATCAAAAATACTTTGGAAAGGGTTTTAGTGAAATAAAGAATAAAAGTTGGGTTTTTAAGAAATCACGCCGGCTCACATGAACAGTAAAACCGAGCTTTGAAAGTGCACTCTAGGGTATTTTTGAAAGGTTTTAAAAAGGTGGGTTATTTTAAAAATTTTAAAAATAAAAAAGGGTATTATAAAAAAAATTTCCTAACCTAACGACCGGCTTTGTTTCTCTCTCTTTTCTCACTCCCCCTATTCTCTCTCTCCGCTTTCCTTCTCTCTCTGCTCTCTATCCCCTATTTCTCTCTCTCTCTCTCTCTCTCTCGACTGTGTCTCTCCTATTTGCTCTCTCTCTCTCTTCTCTTCCTTTCTCTCTTCGCATTAACTACTTCTCTCTCTCATCTCTCTTCACTCTCTCTCCTTCATCTCTCCGCATATACTACTTCTCTCTCCTCTTTCACTCTCTCTTTTTTTGTTTGCTCTTTCTTTCTTTCTCTTTCCACTCTCTCTCTCTCTCTCTCCCCTTTTTCTTTCTTTCTTTCTCTCTCTCCTTCCTTTTCTTTTTTTTTTCTTTCTCTCTCTCCAACCTTGTTTTGGCTTTCTGTCTCTCTCATCTCTCTAGACTCTCTCCCTTTTGTTCTCTCTCTATCTCTCCTCTTTCTCTCTCACTCTCTCTCACTCTCACTTGTCTCTCTCTCATCTATCTTGATTCTCTCCCCTTGGTTTTCTCTCTCCCCACTCACTCACTATCTCTCTCTCCTCTTTCTCTCTCTATCATACGTATGAAAATCAAAATATATCTAATTATTATATTTTTAGAAAAAATTAGAAATTTTCTTCAATATTGTATCTATACTGCACCATTTAATAGCCACCCTTGCTCTGTTGAAAGTCTTGGTCGTTTATTTTTCTTTTTTTTTTTTTCTAATTTCAATTTTGTCTCTCATCTCGCCTTTTTTTTACTTTCTCTCCCCCTCTCTCTTTATCCTCTTTCATCGTCCACTACTCTTCCATACAATTTTCTTTTCCTTTCTTTGTAATTGTTTTCCTATTTTTTTTATTTTAAATTATTTTATTTTTGCTTGACGCTAATTTTATAAATCTATTAAAAATAATTAAAAATATTTTGATTGTATAGGTACTATTAAAATTTTATTATGTTATTAAATTATAATTCATAAATCACGTGTGCCAATATTGCTAGTACATTTTAATAATGTTGGATCTGTTTATGAGGCCCACTATCTGCTTATGTCAAATTTGCCTAATTTTTCAAGATATGTTAAAAGTACATTACAATAAATGTGAAAAGGAAACTTCAATATAAAATAAATCAAATCTTAAATGGAAACTAAGATAGATAAATAGTCTGTGATTATTATTTTCAAAAAATAGAAAAAAAGCATCATTAGGAACACAAATATCGTCATGGGCTTGAATGACCGTATTTTGAAATATGTTTTTCCTTATTATCCTTTTGGTAAAATATAATTCTTTTTTTATTATCATAACAATAATGAGATTAATAACGAATTAGTTAATAACATTCATTTTAATATAACTATAAAAGTAAAACAGATCCTCTTCAGAAAAAAAAAAAAAAAAAAACAAGATTAAATTTTTAGAGGTGCAGGTTTAGTGGGGGCCTAAAATCATGTGGAGAAAAGCTGTAAATCATGACATTTGATAAAAGAATGAGAAGGGAAGAAAAGAAAAGGCGATGAAATTGAATTATTTTGTTTTCTTGCTTTTTTTTGTTTTATTAAACAGTTGAAGAAAAAGGAATGCAATTTGGTTACAAAGTCACATCATTATATTTGCTTTTCTGCTACACAAGTGGAAAATCTATAGCGGTTCACTAGTTTGATTATTGATTGAATTAAGCTCAAACAAGTTTTAATCAATCTAAACTTAAACAAGTTCAAGCTGAGTTTTAAATTTTATTGAAAAAAAAAGATGATTTAACTTGGTTCCTTTTACTTATCGAAAATGAGCATAAACAAAGTTTTAATGATCGATTTTTGAATCCACAAATTTTTTTTTAAAAGGGCCGGGTCGAGTATTTGAACATTACTCTGTATATATGAAATATGATTCTTAAACGTTATATTTTGAGTAATTGTGTTATATTTGGCCATTTTAAGGTTTCTAAAGTGATACAATTTATATTTTAAAAGTATGTAATTAGTAGTATGTGTGACCAACTACTAATTGGCCTAGCGGGATGATGCGCTAGATCCCTTAAACAATGTCCAAAGTTTGAATCCTGGTGTTGTGAACGGAGTAACTGGGTTGGGAGAGTCGCCCCATTAATGGGTCTCTGCAGTACCCCATACGAATTAATCAGCCAATGAGTTGGAACCGAATGGTTAAGACAAAAAAAAAAAAGTATGTGTGAGATTATTACTCAGGCTTATCACATAATGCATACATACTTCATAGCTTATGTAGACTTTCTAATTTATAAGTTTGCATAAAAGAAAAGAATGATGTATTTACACTTAAATATACATATATATATATATATATATATATGTATAGAGAGAGAGAGAGAGAGAGAGAGAGAGAGAGCATACTTACACGTTCTATACTGGAATGCACTATTCAAAATTTTGGGTGAAAATGAGGAAATTGCAGAGGATAAACTGAGGAGTGGCAATAATAATCAGATGAGTGTGGAGAATGGACTAACATCTTATTGTGTAGTGCTAGTGGTGTTACAAGATTTGGTGAAAACATTGCGGGATGTCATCAAACCAAATATTTCATCAATTTGAATACAAAATCGAATGAGGAGGTTTCTAGAGTGTTTGTGCAATATTTTTGTATATTTACTTTTGTTCTTCTTCCATCGTTTAAGAAGAGAGGAGGAATGCGGATTTTATGGAATCAGTGTGGAGTGGATTATCTAGAAGGGGGATATAAACAAAATCACGAGTCCAATCCAATAATAATGATGAGGTTTACGAACATAGAGTATAATATATTAAGATTAATATGTGTATTTAGTATTAAGTTTTATTTTTTATTGTTATTACATTCAGCTATTTATTCAAATTATGAATGTTTGGATGGAATTGTATATTGTATAATACTTTTGGCTTTATGTTTCAACAACACCGAGCAATGATATTTGAGTTATACAAACAATTTGTTGTAAACTGAGCAATGATATTCGAGTTATACAAACAATTTTTTGTAAGTGTGTTTCTTATAATCTTTAATATAGCTGTTTCAAAGTGTGCGTCTTTTATTGTTAACACAATTATTGTAAATGTGGAAGCTTTAAATATGTGATGTTTTTTGTTCATAAAGTTTTTTTTTTCTATTGGTTTTGGGTGTAGTTGAGATATTTATATAATGAGTTTATTCATGGTTTCGGTTTTTAGTTGGTGGGATGTCCTTAGCGGAATATTTGTAAAATTTAATGACAAAAATCTATTGTATTTCTAGGCAATGTGATTGATAATAAAGTGTTTAGTTTATTTATTTTTATCCCTTTTAATGTTTTTTGGTATTTTTTCACTAATGTTGAGGCAAATAGTTTCACTTTGTTGCGATGTTGAATGAGCTCAAATGAATATCTCAGATAATGAAGAACTGTGCAGCAAGGGGATATATTATAATGGTTCAGTGCAGGCACCAGAATGCCCATATCTATTTTAACTTAATACTTCTCATATTTTTAAGAGTAAAAACATAACAGTATACATATCCTCTCGTCCATATTCCCGATGAACGTGAACTTGAGTCTTACACACGTTGAACGTTCGCTGGGCTGACCATATTCCCAGTGAATGCTATCACAAAGCTAATAGAAGGAGAGTTATTTTTCAGAATAGGGTTTCTTGGGAATGACCCTTTTTAATTTTTGAATAGACTCTAAACTCAGTATATGTTTCGATTGGTTGGGTTTGCATTTGGCCCATTGTACCAGATATGCCGCAATTGGGCTCCTGGCCAAGGGCACCGCGCATAGTGTGGTGTGCCAATTACTAGTATATATACCTAGATGCATATAGATATGCATACACATTCCATTAAATATAATTTTATGTTTGTTACGCCACACCACTTGAACTAAGTCATAGGACATAAAGTATGAAATCAACTATATATAAGTTAAAATAGATGGAATTGGACAGATGGAGAGTCACAACACTTGTCATCGTCCTAAAGCTAAGATTGCCTCCCTTCGTGCAAGTTCTAACGGCTAATTACGAATCCAAGATAAACCCCCATTAGCTCACGGTGGTGTCTCATCCCATTGGCATGACGAGGAGGCTACGAACCAATTCTTAGTTGTGTTGCTCTCAAACTCTTGTGGGTTATATGTATTATAAAGTCTCATGTGTCCAAAATTATCTTCTCAATGTGCTTTATCAAAAGGTTTGAGTCCTTTAAAGAGTTAAAACGATTTGACCATTATAGACAGATTAATGATCTAATAAAAACATAATATATAATAATCAATCATATGATAAATAAGCCACATAAATATAATATGAAATGGTCAAATGAAACCTCATAAATCATAAAAAACCACCACAATTATTGGGCCATAAACCTCAAAAAATAATAGATTTAAATAAGCATATTATATAGAATAAAATGTTGGAAATAATTTAATATTGAAGAAATTTTAAAGCTTATTTCCAACATTATAAACACTAAATATATGAAAAATGATAATACTTTTCTTCCAAATAACTATATCATCAGACTGCATAAGTAACAGAAGTTGGGGATGACAACAACAATAAATATACTATAATAACATATCCACTTAATAGTCCATGTATGCAAGATATCTTAACCATCTCAACTTATGAAAATATATTGAATTAGAAAAGAATTAACACGTTATTCAGGAATAGATTTGATTTTAAAAACCCTTCTCTATTTTTGTTTTATTTTTAAATTCAAAAAAAATAGAAAAGCAATATAGCATTTTGAATGTCAGAGAGATAAGAAATTTCTACACGTAGGGGAGAAATTGATTTACTTTGAGTAATCTCATTAAAAGGTTTGTTTTTTTCTCATATTTGATTTGCAAATAAAAGTTGTAATAGTGCGTGGAGTCAAGGTGTTAGTGCAGCGTGGTTTAGTTTATAGAAACTTAGATTGCAGGAAAAAAAAAAGAAGGATGGAAAAAAAACAAAACCACTTGCGATATTGTACTCATTAATGGAACTAGAGTCATCATTAAATTTAATGTGCAAATGCAAAATACTGTTTCGTTTTACATACTTGTATTGAGTGTTTAATTGATAATTGTATATTCATTAGTAATCTTCAAAACCTACTTAATAATATTGTGAAATTTTAGGGTATTACTGAATAAGATTTTTATTGTAAGATACTAATATAGTAAGATTATTACAAAATGTGATTAAACAGTTATGGGAGAATGTTTTTAACGTAACGAGACTATACAATTTTGGTCTAGTTACAAATTGAGCCACTTAAGTTGTCAAGAATATTGTTAGCATTAAAATATTTCTCATCAATTTTGATCTTTTTTTATGCGAATAGGTAGTCTCAAGGTTTTTTCGGTTAATTTATATTTTATTGCCGAAAATACTTACCAAAGGATGAATGGGAGGATAAGATTGAAACAATTTTAAAACACAAGGACTATTTTGAGATTGAAATCAAATCTTAGGGATCAAATTAAATTTCACCAGAAATATAATTCTAAAATGTCTTATTAGGTTTCTTTCTGGCTATTTTAAAGTTTCTTAAGTGAAACATTTGATATTTTAAAATTATGCAATTATCAGTATTTGTGAGAATATTATTCAAGCTTATCACACTTTCGTGGTTTATGTAAACTTTCTCATATATTAGTTTGTATAAAATAAGCGAATGACGTATTTTTGCATAAAACAAAGCTATATATTGATTTTTCTTGCACGTCGTAAACAAGAACGGACCGCTCAAAATTATGTGCGAAAATGAGGAGATTCCAGAGAATAAACAAAACATTGCCAATACATAGTTAGACAAGTTGGAAAAGGGCCAAACATCTTATTGTATAGTGCAAGTGGTGTTAGGAGATATACCATTTTGGAATTGACGAAAACATTGCTGGATTGATCAAACCAAATATTTTCATTGTCTTAAATACGAAATCAAATGAGGGGTTTCCCCACTGATGGTGCAATATTTTGGTATATTCAGTGTTTTTCTCACATCGTCTCAGAAGAGAGAAGGAATGTGGATTTTATGAATTCGTGTGGCATTCGGTTGGTAGATAGTAAATATTTAGTAGATTATCTAGAACTAGAATTTGACTGAAATCACCAGTGTAATCCAATGATAAGGACGAGGTTCGCGATTGAAGTGTATAATATATAAAGATTAATTAATACATGTATTTTGTGTTAAGTTCCGACATATAGATATATACTTGTAATTAAATTCCACTGTTTATTCAGATTAAGAATGTTTGGATGAAATTATATATTGTACAATGCTTTTGGTTTTGAGTTTCAACAACACTGTGCAGTTATATTCAAGTTGTACAAACAATTTGTTGTTATTGTGTTTGTTATAATCTTTAATATGTTTCTTTTAAAGTGCGAGTCCTTTATTATTAATGCAATTATTGGAATCTAGGATACTTTAAATAAGTGATGTTTTGTGGTCTTAAAGTTTTCTTCTTGTTGCTTTTGGGTGTAGTTGGGTTATTATTAAACGAACTTATTCATGGTTTATATCGTTTGTTTGTGGGGTGTCACTGGTGGAACATTTGTAGAAGTTGTTGTCTTTCTTGTATGGAACAGTGTGATTTATTATTAATTGTTTTGTTTATTTATTTTCATTTTTAATATTTTATGGTAGTGTTTTCACTTTGTTGAAGTGTTGAATGGAGCTCAAATGTATGTCTCGGTTAACGAAGCACTATGTAGCTTAGGAATATAATATATATAATGGTTCGATGTAGGCACCCAAGTGCCTATTATCTATTTTAATTTAATACTTTTAATATTTTTTGTGACGACCCAGTAATCCTTAATATTTAAATAATTGATTTAAAATCTTTTGCTTTTTGGAAATGTTATTATTACTTGTTGTTTTTAAATTTTAGTCTGCTTTTGAGATTAACTTATAATTTGAACAGTAAAATGCTAATTTTCTGATTTTGACTACTATTCTTGGAAAATTCGTCTATTAAATACTTATGAGTTTTCAAAACTAATATACATAAGTATTCTAGACTTTTATGCAGGGAGAAGATGTAAATTTGAATAAATTACATGATTTTTCAAATTTTAGAGGAATTAGAAATTTTAACACAATTTTTGAAATTCTAAGTCCTAAATCGCAATTTTCAAAATTATAACTAAAACATTTCTGATTTCTGAGAAATATACATATAATTTCATATTTATAAAGATTAAATTTCATAATTTTGGAATTTTTCTAAATTAATTATGAATTTTCGGATTTTATGCCCAAAATCCGTAATTTTATGGCCTAAAACCCTAATTTTCAATTTTTACAAAAATGAATAAATATAAATTCGAATTTTTAATTAAATAAAGACATCATTTCAGATTTTATAAGATTAGATAAGATTATGATAAGATTAGATAAGATTGTGATAAGATTAGATAAGATTTGGATAAGATTATGATAAGATTTGGATAGGATTAGATAAGATTATGATAAGATTAGGATAAGATATGATAAGATAATAATAATTAGAAAATGACTTAAAGTATATAATAATTGTATTTCTTGCCCTAAACTCTATAAAAGGGGGCATGATCTTCATTTCCATCACACACAAAACACAAAATCCCGCCTATAAGACCCACACCCACAAAATCTTGCATTTTCAATATATATATCATACAAGATCATTAGTATACCTTCCTATATACATATATATATAATTACCCCTCTTCTAAACCTATATATATACATATTAACCTTTCTATATATCTATATATACACTCTACACTTTATACTTATAAAGAAGAATGTACCCCTTTAAAAGGTAGGAGTATTGTTTAACTTCATGAGTAGAATAGGAATTTAAGTATCTTATAAGTCTTAAATATTTTATGTTTTTATTTTTATTGTATATTATCTGAAATAATATGTCTACGTGCACCTATTAAAGCACACACCCACCTTATGGGGTTGAATGATATTCCTACTCAACCGTCGCGTTGATTATTCTTTACATGACTATCTCTAGACAGAGATGAGATAGCGTATCAGAGTGGCACAGCGGAAGCATTTAGAAGTCATTTACGCAATAAAGTTACTTTTGTATTTCTTTTGAAAATTGTAACTTTTTTATTTTGTACAAATTTTATGTGAAAATAATTATTTATACAACTATGAAAATATTACCGTTGCGCGTTTCAGTCCAACATATTTTAATAAAATAAAAGGGTATTTTTTCGGATCGTGACAAATGGTATCAGAGCCGCTTGCCAGCCAGAATATCGGGAGCTAAGTGCTCTGCGGGGCAAAGTGCTATGCACACGGGAGCCACCTCTTGAGCCTGTAGAGCAAATGTTACGTATTGAGCCCACAAGGCCAAGTGCTAAGTATTGAAAGTCTTGAGCCCACGAGGCCAAGTACTATGCCTTGAAAGTCATGAGCCCATGAGTCCAAGTACTATGTCTTGAATGTTATGAGCCTACAGGGCAAAGTGCTATGTGTGTGGGAGTCACCTCTTGAGCCCACAGGAGCCACCTCTAGAGTCCCGATGCTTGGCAGATGGTATTGGTATGTATGACTTTTGCTAAAAACTTCTAGT
Source organism: Petrea volubilis (assembly GCA_026212405.1). Classification (NCBI taxonomy): domain Eukaryota; kingdom Viridiplantae; phylum Streptophyta; class Magnoliopsida; order Lamiales; family Verbenaceae; genus Petrea; species Petrea volubilis. The sequence continues at coordinate 10,117,613 of CM047878.1, forward strand.
GTATTTATTGAATTTCGTATTTGATTGAAATATATTTTGGGTTCTAAAATCTATTGTGAAAACATATTTTTTGAAAATTACCCTCAACTATTTTACTAAACAAAGTTGAATTTTGAGGACGAAATTCTTTTAAGGAGGGGAGGATGTGACGACCCGGAAATCCTTCATATTTAAATAAATGATTTAAAATCTTTTGCTTCTTGGAAATGTTATTATTACTTTTTTTTTTCAAATTTTAGTCTGCTTTTGAGATTAACTTACAATTTGAACAGTAAAGTACTAATTTTCTGATTTTGATTACTATTCTTGGAAAATTCGTCTATTAAACACTTATGAGTTTTCAAAGCTAATATACATAAGTATTCTAGACTTTTATGCAGGGAGAAGATGTAAATTTGAATAAATTATATGATTTTTCAAATTTTAGAGGAATTAAAAATTCTAACACAATTTTCGAAATTCTAAGTCCTAAATCGCAATTTTCAAACGTATAACTAAAACATTTCTAATTCCTGAGAAATATACATATAATTTCATATTTATAAAGATTAAATTTCATAATTTTGGGATTTTCCTAAATTAATTATGAATTTTCGGATTTTATGCCCAAAAATCGTAATTTTATGGCCTAAAACCCTAATTTTTGATTTTTAAAAAAATGAATAAATATAAATTTGAATTTTTTATTAAATAAAGATATCATTTCAGATTTTATAAGATTAGATAAGATTGTGATAAGATTAGATAAGATTATGATAAGATTTGGATAGGATTAGATAAGATTATGATAAGATTAGGATAAGATATGATAAGATAATAATAATTAGAAAATGACTTAAAGTATATAATAATTGTATTTCTTGCCCTAAACTCTATAAAAGGGGGCATGATCTTCATTTCCATCACACACACAACGCAAAATCCCGCCTATAAGACCCACACCCACAAAATCTTACACTTTCAATATATATATCACACAATATCATTAGTATACCTTCCTATATACATATGTATATAATTACCCCTCTTCTAAACGTATATGTATACATATTAACCTTTCTATATATCTACATATACACTCTACACTTTATACTTATAAAGAAGAAGGTACCCTTTTGAAAGGTAGGATTATTGTTTAACTTCATGAGTAGAATAGTAGAATAGGAATTTAAGTATCTTATAAGTCTTAAATATTTTATGTTTTTATTTCCATTGTAGTATTATGTGAAATTATATGTCTACGTGCACCTATTAAAGCACACACCCACCTTATGGGGTTGAATGATATTTCTCCTCAACCGTCGCGTTGATTATTCTTTACATGACTATTTCTAGATAGAAATGAGATAGCGTATCAAAGTAGCGCAGCGGAAGCATTTAGAAGTCATTTACGCAATAACGTTACTTTTGTATTTCTTTTGAAAATTGTAACTTTTTTATTTTGTACAAATTTTATGTGAATAATTATTTATACAACTATGAAAATATTACCGTTGCGCGTTTCAGTCCAACATATTTTAATAAAATAAAAGGATATTTTTCCAGATCGTGACATTTTTAAGTGCCGAAACCTAATATTATAAATATCATTCCTTCCATATTACCGATGAGCGTGCCCTTGATTCTTACACACGTTAAACATGCGCTAAACCTACCATGTTCCCAACGAACGGTATCACAAAACTAATGGAAGGGGAGTCAATTTTTTGGAATATAAATACTCAGGAACACCCTTTTTAATTTTTGAATAGACTTTATACTTAGTATATTTAATAGGTCGAGCAAAGGAGCTATGAGTGGTCTCGTTTCCATTTGGCCTGTTGTACTGGATACATCATAACTAGGCTCTCGGGCCAGGGGTACCGCGTGAAGTGCAGTCTTCTTTCAATAAGTGATATTTCATTCTCTTAAAAGTTTTTTTCCTAGTTTTTTCGGGTGTAGTTGAGGACCTTGAGGTATTTATGAAATGAACATTGTCTTGATTTCTGTCTTTTGTTGGTGGGACGTCATTGGCGAGACATTTGTAGAATTTAATGACAAGACTTTATTGTCTTTCTTTTATTGAGGCAGTGTGATTTATAATAAAATGTTCTATTTATCTGTTATCCATTTTAATACAGAGGCAAATAGTTTCACATTGCTTCGGAGTTGAATAAGCTCAAATGAATGTCTCACTTAATGAAACATTGTGCAATTCAAGGATGTATTATAATGATTCACTGTAGGCACCCAAGCGCCTATATCTATTTTAACTTAATACTTTTCATATTTGTAGTAGTCATAATATAACAGTAGAATTTTCCTCTCATCTGTATTTCCAACGAACGTGCACTTGATTCTCACACACATTGAACATGCTCTGGGCCAACTATATGACTAGTGAATGTTATCACAAATCTAATGGAAAGAAAATGAATTTTTTGTTAGAATTTTATTATAATTTGGACTTCTATTAATTGGATATTTTGTTTTTTATAAAATAAAAACGGGCTAAATTAATACGGTTAATGGGACTTGACTTATAAGGCCTGATTTGTTTGACCCACTATTGTTAAGGCTTTGATTTTAACAAACATGGTCTGACAGTTGGTGTAGGCCCATCCTAGAAAGCCCATGATGGGAGGGCCCTAGGGTTACATTATATATTTGGCTAGGTCCCCTCTCCACTCCACACTCTGATAATCGCTTGTCCCATTGAAAGCTGTCAATATCGGTGAGAGATGGAGAGGTAGAACTAGCCAAGGATGTTTGTCTAAACATCCATATTGCTCAACTATCAACCTTGGTATAAGGTACGCTAATATAAATTTATATATAGTGTTCTAAATTCATGGTGTATCGATCCTGCGATTATAAAATTTTTCTTACCAGAGCGGGACGCTCTATGAACTTAGAATCCTAATTTTTGTTGACAAACCTTTTTTTTATTCGATTATCATAAAAATTAACTGATGAATCGAATTTGCGCGTATCTTGTTTTGAACTTCCAATTGCATGAGTTCAAAGTTTAGATTATTGATGGTCTTGAACCTATTTATTCATCAATCGTGCAATCGGTATGTATCATAATTGTATGAAATACACCAAGCTGGGATTAGCCGCTTAGGGATAGGGCCCGGCAAGACTTTAGCCAAAATCTTAGTTAATTAGTCCATAATTACAATGTGGCGGCAGAAGGCAAATTTCACAGGTCATACTAAAAAAGTGATAATCTTGCGTGCATGTGTAAGGTCATACTAAAAAAGTGATAATCTTGTGTGCATGTGTAAAGTCAATTTGATGCATACTTATCTTCTGTGAAATTACCATACGAGTCAACATCAAATCTTCTTTTTTTTGCTAACTCAATTCCTTTATTATCCATTAAAAGCAAAAAGGATCAGTTCCTTTATGAGACTAAATCAAGAGGAAGATATCATAAAAGGGTTATGATACATCACTTTCACAGACGTGTTCAATAAGACAAGTTACAAATTGATAATTTCTAGTAATTTGATTGGATGAAAGTTTCCCTTTATGGAATATCAATTCAGGGGACATGATGGCCTAACTATTGTACAGGTTATTTCTATTTTTTTTGTGATGATTAATTATGATGATTGAGCATACTTGGTTCACTTTTATGTGACTTATAGATATGTTTTTTTTTTCTCTTACCGTAGTTGTACCTTCCATTGTCAAACTTCATTAAACATTGTTTGCGAATTTACTTGAATCAGTCGTGGTTTATCTGATATCCTAAAGATGTACGATCCTCATTGCCTATGTATCATCTTTGTAAACCAAAACGTACAAATGATCTAATTGATGTAATTGATTTATAAAGATCATGGTTATCCTGCATCAGTATATGTTTTCGAGGAGGTTTAGTATTGCATCACAGTGCGGTCTTGAGATTTGTGCATCAATCATAATAGAGTTTGATCAAAAGAAAAAAAAAAAGGAGGGAATAATCTATTTGTTACCAAGTTTATTTGGTAACTAAGCGAATTAGATTTTATAACAATTGGAATGCATCGAATTATATTTTAATTCCCTAAAGTACATATAGCTTTCGCACTTAATGTGGTGGGAGTCTTGCATACATATCGCGCGTGTGCAAGTTAGGCAATTATTTTTAACTCGGTCATGTGCTAATTTTACGAGTTGAGATAGATAGTTACACAAAAGTGTTCTATTTATTAAGACTTGTAAAATTTGTGGCATGCATAGTTCGAGTTGATAAAATTATTATACATTCTTACCTGCCCAAAAGGGGTAAAATATGTGTAATAATTTTGATTAGTTGGTGCGGAACATATTGATAGGGGTATGCTGATCTAGAAAGTTCGTTTCCCAAAGGAGGCAATTTTCGAAGATTAGGGTACTTCTATACTGTTTTGCACAGAGGGGCCTATCATGTGTGACTACTCTGCCCAAAGGGGAGTTGTCATGACATGTTGGACTCTCGGAGGAATAAAGCTATATTGTTTCAAGCTTATTCCAATTAATTGCCTATTGATAATAATTCGTTGTATTCTTGTTGATTTGGACTACTACTATGAGCTTAAATGGTGGTAGTGTAAGAACATATTGATGGGGATGTACTGATATAGAGGGTTTGTTCTCCCAAAGGAGTCAACTTTTCGAAAATCAGGATATTCTCCTGCTCGTTCTTGCATGTAGAGGACCTATTGTGGATGACACACTCTGCCCAAATGAGAGTTTTGTCATAGTGTGCCTAGATCCTCTACTAAATAAGCGCCATTGGTTTAAGTTTATTCTCACTAATTCTCCCCACACTACATGACTATTATGGCATTCATGTTAATCGTATTTGTGGAAAATAGAGCCTTTGTGTGTAGCAAACTCTGCCCAAAGGGGAGTTTGTTATCACATAAGAGGTCTCGATCTTGTTAGCTGACATTAAGTTTGGGCATGTTTTATATATATCAGCATATTTGAATTTGTTTGATTTATTTTTCCCTATGTGGAATAAGATGGTCTATTGTTAGATATTTGCCTTTGTTCTAAGTTACTCAACAAGAGTAAGTTTATTTCGGACTTTAAAAGGCAATATGATATGGACATAATATATTATTTATTGTGAGATGTACCAATACAGACATAGCCTTGAATTTAATAAAATCTCTAAAGTTGTTGCTCTGCTAGAATGCCTTGTTTTGAATAATAAGAATCATCACTTGAGTCTCCTGATTGTTAAAAACGCCACTTTATAAGCAAATGGCAATGATCCGACTATTATGGGAGTCGGCTCTATCTATTTAATTTGAGCGCAAAATTGGAGTTGTGCGTCTAAAGAATCTGTTATTCTGTGATTTTGATGTCATAAATATTGCTTTTGATTTCGCGATAAGAAGCATTTTATGATTGGAGGATTCTAGACATCTTAAATGTTTAAACCAGATTTTAAGGTTTAATATCTCTATACTTGACATGAATGATGTACATTATCAATTTATTCTCCTAGAGTTTGATTATGTGAAAATCATTCTTATAGCTCGCGAGTTTTGAACATAAAGATTTGTGTCATATGTATGAATGGAATCATAGAAGATATTAATTTTCGATAAGTAGAGAACTTGATTTTCTACAATAGACTGTGGTCATGAAAGTTAGACTCATTCATTATTTGGTCAAATAAAACATATATTATGGGGTTAATATTTGTAAAGACCCAATGAGCTAAAAGCCTTTAGACAAGTGGGCTTGTTTAACCCGTATGTGAGGAATACTTGAATGAAAAGACTACCATTGGTAGCTTTGAAAATTGAATTTAATTCAATTTGATAAAATGTGATTTGTTTCTTTTGACCATGAGAAGTAACAAAAGAACTTATTTTTTGGTTTTCCAAAGTATTTGTTATATGTATTGTGTAATTATTTTCGTGAATACTATAGAGTTCCTCCTCTTGATAAAGTTATTTCATGAAATATATTAAAGAGAAATTCTTTCATGTGGTGACGAAATGCTTTGGTCACTTGAGAGTGGAAATAATCACATTGTTAAATGAAATTAACATTTTCAATCGGTCTCATAAATGTTATTCAAACTTTGACCAAATTATTGGCTATGGTGCTTTCACATTCTAATCTTTTGACATATGTGAGAATAATTTTTCCATAATATTTAAGAGGAACCATTCGTGGTTCGTGTGCGATTTACACTCAGTTTATTTCACCGTAATTGTCTTCATAGAATGCAAGTTGTTTTCTTGAAATGACTCTAATATATTTGGAAAATTCTTTTTCAAATAGTGAAGTATCATACTGATTGTGAATATTTGGGAATATATTTGAAATTCTGTCTTAAAGGTGTACCTATTATTAAACTTCACTTATCACCCTGATAATTCTGAGTAATTGGTATGAATAATATTTGGTGTCATACCTTGAGAGACTTCTTTGGTTATGTTTTTGTTCTTGGCTTTCCTCTTGTATTGAAGAAAGGTGAAGCTTATGTATTTAATAGAGAGTTTATTTGAAATCTTAATGACGGATTTCAATTGGGATCTATTGTGCAATATTTGAAAATATTGATCCTATATTTTATTACTAGTGCTCCATGAGAAAGCGATTTAGCAAATTCATATTCTTTTCCATATACCCAAGTCTATGTGTTTAAGAGTTGCATGAGAAAATTTTTGCCCAACTTATTACGTTTCTCAATTTAAATCTAATTGATATAATCACTTTCGATATCACATTAGGATCTAATACTTGAAAATTTTATATAGCAAAGATATCTTTGTTTTGATTTTGGAGAAAGATATTTTGTGTTTCTTGATTGTTGCGAAAGTGATTATTATTGAATTGTTTAATTGATCCTAGAAAACTAATATATATAGTTTCTAGTTTTCAATTTGATATTTATGTTGGGAATACATGGACTTTGTTATAATCCATGTCTCACAATGATATGTGGGAGTCATATATATGGATCATTATTGTAAATGGTTAATTGTGAGAAAATATTTGATCAGTGAGAAGTTCCGTGAATGATTCAATCAAAATTTTCTTCTAAGAAATTTATTCAAAAGGGGGTGTGTGTCGATAAGGATAAATCCTTTACTCTCCTTATTTCAAATAAATTTCTTAATAATATGATGAACTTGAAAATTCTCAATTTCTAATTTTTTGTAGCATTCAAGTTCTCTTTTGGCCGTAAAATTTTGATTGAAAATTTAAAGATAGAACTTCTTGTTTTGGACAAATTGGAATATTAAATGGCCAATAAATTGTTGACTGATTGTCTGAGTTATTTGATAAACCAAGCACAATAATGTCTTATTATTTTCATGGAATGCTTGGAGAAATAAACTCTTGCTTGATACTATGACTTGGCCCATAAGATTTGAAATTAATTGTTGATTTCTCAAATTGCCTACATGTGGTCATTGTTAGTAGGCCTGATAATTGAATCATTTGACTTGGATGTACTTTTATGATTGATGGGGGTATATTGTTGCATATTTTCTTGATTCAATTATTATAAGTTTAAATTAATATAGAGGAGACTCATTTTAGAGTGATTGATTCTTCTAATATTGAATTACTTATTAACTCGAGTGGAATAAGTAATTGTTGGGAAAATTATTATGAAGGATTTTGAAGGCTTCAATAAATCAAGGCTAATACTTGTGTGTTGGGTCTAATGCACTATATGTGTAGATTTTGATGAATGTTGTCTCACGATATATCTTTGATGATTCTATCTATTCTTGGTTGAGGATTTATTTATAGCATGATCATGTGATTATTCATCCTCAAATATGTTGATATATGAAGTTAAATTTCTCACTTGTATAGACTTGATCGATGATAAGCAACATTGTAGTAGAGCACATAATCTTTGGGCCAGTTGCTGAAAAGTTGATGGTTTAGTCGATATCCATCAAGTGGGATATACATAGTTTTAACATGTATATGCAATCAAGTCTTGGCATATTGAAACAGTGGGAGCTATTTAACTTGGTTCATATATTATTATTTAACCCATTTTGTTACAGGGTTAAGTTAGACTATGCGCATCAAGATATAAAGCTCTTTGATTAATCCATATTTGTGTGTACACATTTTTTGATATCTTAAGGCTTGGTGTTGGCCTTAAGAGATGGGTATGTCTCATAAATGACACCATGTTGTTATCCGATTATCGATCGAGACATATATGACTTCATAAGAAGTAATTGGGTTTTCTTGGAGTTTCATTTTGTTCTAGAAATTCATTTCTTACAAGAAAACCACGTTGGATTTTTTAGAGTTTCATATTGACCTCGAGACTCATATTTTACAAGAAATCCATATTGATTTTCTTGGAGTTTCATATTGTTTTAGAAACTCATATTTTGCAAGAAAATCAAATTTTCTTGGGATTTCATATTGATACAGAAATCCATATCTTACAAGAAAATCAAAGGACCGACAATGAAATAGCATGTGTTTGGGTCATGTTGTGATGCTATTTCTTGCTACACCACCATGTCTGAATCCATGTCGGTGAAATTGCTGGTATTTGTGACCATGGAAGGTCTTGTGTCAATTAAGGATGCAATCATCGCCATGATCCAATATTAGTGATTTTCACTGGACCGGATTGCAGAAGTCATGTTCCCTTGCCGTATTGTTGTTTTCAAAATGTGGCCACAGTCAAAACTTGCAATTTAGCCCAAGAGTCATTTTTCAAATAAATTATTTTTGGGAGATTAAAACGTCAATTAATATTTGTCAAAGTGGGAGACTGTTAGAATTTTATTATAATTTGGACTTCTATTAATTGGATATTTTGTTTTTTATAAAATAAAAACGGGCTAAATTAATATGGTTAATGGGACTTGACTTATAAGGCCTGATTTGTTTGACCCACTATTGTTAAGGCTTTGATTTTAACAGACATGGTCTGACAGTTGGTGTAGGCCCATCCTAGAAAGCCCATGATGGGAGGGCCCTAGGGTTACATTATATATTTGGCTAGGTCCCCTCTCCACTCCACACTTTGATAATCGCTTGTCCCATTGAAAGCTGTCAATATCGGTGAGAGATGGAGAGGAAGAACTAGCCAAGGATGTTTGTCTAAACATCCATATTGCTCAACTATCAACCTTGGTGTAAGGTACGCTAATATAAATTTATATATAGTATTCTAAATTCATGGTGTATCGATCCTGCGATTATAAAATTTTTCTTACATTTTTTGGAATAGAGCAACTCAGGAATTATCCCTTTTTAATTTTTGAACATGCAGTACTCAATATATGCAATAGGTCTGTCGAAAGAGTTTCGAGAGGTCAGGTTTGTAGTTGGCCCGCTATACAAGATACGTCCTGATCATGCTCATTGACCAAGGGCACTGCACGTAACACGACTTTCTGATTACTATTACACACACACACAGATAGAGACACATTTAAGCATATAATTAAATATAATTTTTTTGTTTGTGACATCACATTAGTTGAACCGGTTGTTGAGTCGATTGAACCCATTCATACCAATAAATAGTAAGATTATTGATTCAATGTCAAGCCTGAATGTAGAAATATTACCTCAACTTATCTTGATTATTTCATTTTGTAGTTAACAACATTTTCGAGCTATATTTTTATTGCAAGTTCTTTGGGTCATTGTTTTCAATTTTTTTTTCCCTATTTTAGAAAGTCAATTAAAAGGTTTTATATTAATCTTTTTGTAAAACACATTTTTTTGAATGATTAAGCCTCAATTTTCAACAAATACATGTACTTATTGATACGGACGACGAGTATTTGCACATTAATTTGTATATAGGAAATATAAGAGTAAAATTTATTTTGATCCTTGAGGTTTGACTTAAATCTCAAAATAGTCCATGTGTTTTTAATTGACTTAAATCTCAAAATAGTCCATGTGTTTTTAATTGACTTAAATCTCAAAATAGTCCATGTGTTTTTAATTGACTTCAATCTCATCCTTGTGTTTATTATCTGATGACTTTTCCCTCCAAATTATAGGGCCTTTGAGTAATTTGATACCTTATAGTAATTAAATAAAATTATTAGGAGATCTTAATAGTCCATGTATTTAAGGAATCTTAACCACATCTACTTTTGAGAATATATTGAATTGGAAATGAATTTACTCATTATTTAGCAAAAGATTTGATTTTCAAAAAACCCATCTCTATTTTTTTTAAATTCAAACAAAATAGAAAAGCTACATAGAATTTTGTATGTTAAAGAGATAAGAAATTTGGACACATAGAGAAGAAACTGATTACCTTGTGGAGTCTCATTCAAAAAGTTCTATTTTTTCTCACCTTTTTATTTTTCAAATAAAATTCGTAATAGTGGGTGGAGTCCAGGTGTTGATGCAACTTTGTTTAGTTTACAGACACTTAGATTGTAGGTAGAAAATACTGAAGTTATTGATGGAACTAAAGTTATCATTGAATTTAATGCGCTAATGCAAAATAGTCTTTCTTCTTACAGGCTTGTTATTGAGTGTTCAACTGATAATTGCATATTCATTAATGATCATCCAAACCCATTAAATGAAATTGTGAAAGTTTAGGGTATTACTAAATAAGATTTTGATTGCAAAATACTAAAGTAATAAGATTATTATAAAATGTGATTAAATAGCTATTGGAGAATGTTTTTAAAAGTAATGAGACTACACAATTTTGGTCCAGTTACAATTTGAGTCACTTAAGTTGTCAAGAATATTGTTAGCATTAAAATGTTTCTCATCAAATTTGAGGGACTACTTTGCTTCTATTTTAAAACTTTGTGGTTGAGCTTGATCTTTTTTTTTTTTGGGGTTTTTTATGCGAATAGGTAGTTTTAAGGTTGCTTTGGTCAATTTATATTTTATTGCCGAAAATACTTACCAGAGGATGAATGGAAGGATGAGATTGAAGCGATTTAAAAACACAAGGACTATTTTGAGATTGAAATCAAATCTTAGGAATCAAATTAAACTTTGCCCAAAAATATAATTCTGAAACGTCATATTTTAAACAATTATGTTTCTTTTTGGCTATTTCTAAGTTTCTTAAGTTAAATATTTGATGTTCTAAAAGTATGCAATTATCAGTATTTTTGAGATTATTATTCAAGCTTGCCACACTAAGGCGTATCTACTTTGTAGCGTATGTAGACTTTCTAATATGTCAGTTTGTATAAAATTGGAGAATGATGTATTCACACATAAAACAAAATTATGTATTGAGTGTTCTTGCACGTCGTAAACAAGAATGGACCATTCCAAATTATGTGCGAAAATGTGAGAATAAACTGAACATTGCCAATAAATAGTTGGATCAGTGTGGAAAAAGGACAAACATCTTATTGTATAGTGCAAGTGGTGTTCGGAGATATACCTTTTTGGAATTGACAAAAACATTTTTGGATTGATCAAACCAAATATTTTCATTGTCTTAAATACGAAATAAAATGAAGGGGTTTCCACACTGATGGTGCAATATTTTGGTATATTCAGTGTTGTTCTTCTTACATCATTTAAGAAGAGAGGAGGAATGTGGATTTTATAGAATTCGTGTACCCTTTAGTTGGTAGATAGTAAACATTCAATGGATTATCTAGAACTGGAATTTGACAAAAATCACGAGTCTAATCCAATAATAATGATGAGGTGTACGAACGGAGTGTATGATATATTAAGTTGGGTTAATTGCAATTTTGGTCCTGTAAATATGCCTTTGTCCAATTTTGGTTCCATTCATTTCAATGTTTTCAAATTTGGTCTCATATGTTTCAATTTTTTCAATTTTGGTCCCAAATGTTTTAATTTTTTGCAATTTTGGGACATTTCTAAAATTCCGTCTAATCTTTAACGACAAAGACACGTGTGCCTCACGTGGCCGTTAAATCCTATACGTTTCAAATTTCTGCAAAGTCCTAAAATTGCAAAAATATGAAACTTATGGGACTAAAATTGAGAAAATTGAAAGAAATGGGACCAAAATTGGACCGAATTTTCATCCCATGTGAGGCGTACGTGCCTTCGGTGTTAAAAATTAAACGGAATTTCAAAAAAGTCCCAAAATAGCAAAAAATTGAAACATATGGGACCAAAATTGAGAACAGTGAAACGAATGGGATCAAAATTGGACAAAGGCATACCTATGAAACCAAAATTACAATTAACCCTATTAAGTTCCACCTTTTTTTTTTTTTGGAATTGCATTCCAACGTTTATAGAATTCGTGTGCCCTTTAGTTAGATTGAGAATGTTCAGATGGAATTATATATTTTTTAATGCTTTTGGCTTTAAGTTTCAACAACACTGTGCAGTGATATTCAATTTGTAAAAAATATTTGTTGTTATTGTGTTTGTTGCAGTCTTTAATATGTGATGTTTTTTGGTCTTAGTGTTTTTTTCCTATTGCTTTTTGGTATAGTTGAGTTATTTATGAAATAAACCTATTCATGGTTTCTATTTTATGTTGGTGGGATATCATTGGCAGAACATTTGCAGAATTTATTTTCTTTCTTGTATGGAGGTAGTGTGATTTGTTATTAATTGTTTTATTTATTTATTTATTTTTCTTTTTAATATTTTATGGTAGTATTTTTTTCAATAATACTGAGGCAAATAGTTTCACTTTGTTGAAGTGTTGAATGGAGCTCAAATGTATGTCTCACTTAATGAAGAACTATACAGGTTAGGAATATATTATAATGGTTCAAAGTTGGCACACAAGTGCCTATATCTCTTTTAATTTAATAATTTTCATGTTGTTAGTGCCAAAACCTAGTAGTACAAATATCATCCCTTCCATATTACCGATGAACGTGCACTTGATTCTTGCACATGTCGAACGTGCACTGAGTTTACCATATTCCCAACGAACAGTATCACAAAGGTAACAGAAGGAGAGTTAATTTTTTGGAATATAACTACTCGGGAATGACCTTTTTTAATTTTTGAATAGACTTTATACTCCGCATATGTAATAGGTTGGCCAAAGGAGCATCGAGTGGCCGGGCTTCCATTTGGCCCATCGTACAGGATACGTCGTAACCAGGCTCTTGGGCCAGGGGAACCGTGTGTAGCGTGGTGTGCTTTAAGTCAGTGATGTTTCATTGTCTTCAATTTTTTTCTTGATTTTTTCAGGTGTAGTTGAGGTATTTATGAAATGAAAGTTTTCTTGGTTTCTGTCTTTTGTTGGTGGGATGTCATTGGCTAAACATTTGTAGAATTTAATGACAAGAATCTATTGTCTTTCTTGTAACGAGGCAGTGCAATTTATGATAAAGTGTTTTTTATATTTGTTATCCTTTTTAATACAGAGGCAAATAGTTTCACATTGCTGCAGAGTTGAATAAGCTCAAATGAATGTCTCTCTTGTTGAAACATTGTGCAACTCATGGATATATTACAATGGTGCAATGTAACGACCCAATTTTCCCTTGCTTTTACAATGTTATTTCATGTTTACATATGTGGTATTTAAATTTTTATATGATTAATTTATGCTTATTATGTGACATTTTTCTTGCATTAAATACTTTGTAATATATGCCTATTTCTATTCACAACATGCATAATTATTGAAATTATTTTCCTACTTAATTTGGCAATCATAGAATGTATAAATTTCAAATATACATATGTATATATATATATATATACCTATACACAGTTATATATATAAACATAGAGTAAGAGTATTTTCCATAAACATCTTGTTAATGTCATTTTCACATTATAATAATTATTTTTAAATTGTAGGTCATAAAACTATGATATATATATATAAATATTTTGCATTTCATATGGATATATATATATATATATATATATATAATTGTGTATTATGACTTTAGGTATTATTCATTATAAAATTTGAACAATTATACAAAAATATCCTATTTATTGAGAGAAGAGGGGGGGGGGGGGGGAGATATTTGTGCATATATATATATATATATAAAATAAATGTATGGTGTATATTATTTCTTGCTCCCCAATTCTCTTGGCATTTAATGTATATTCAAACATGTAATTTTTCTTCTAGATATGTATGTACATATAAGGTTTTATATTAAACTAGATGATGAGTCATGCATTTAGACTCACACTTAAGCTAGAATTAGGTTTTGAGTTGGGCATTGAGTTGTAAAGTTGTAATAAATGGAAAATGACTAACTTATATAATAATTCTATTTCTATCTCTTAATCTTTACAAGTATACATTACATTACAAGAAAAACACAAGAACGCTATACACACACACTAGGTCATTTTTCACCCCACGAAAAAAGTGAACAAGGAAAGAGGAGAGAAAATGGCCGATTCCACCACCAACACCGTTCAACCGCCGGCAGCCAAAATACCGCCGGATAAACGCCCGCCGCTGCCGTTCCCACCGCGTCGGACATTTGCTGAAGTCACGAACCCAGCGGCTGGTTTGTTCTCTGAGGTCTCATCACGAGAAAAGAAAAAGTACTTTGATAATCCATTAGGTCCGATGGGTACTGCCACACGGAAGAATGGATTAAAGGCTCTCAAATTATCCCCTGCAGACTGTGAAGTCTTGATGCGCCCCTACTAGTACGCTCTTGTGGGTAAATTTCCGTGTGGGGGACCATCTTGGAGGACTGTCCGGATTTTATTCCATAATCTCAAGTCAAATGGGATCTATCAGTTCGGCATTCTTGACGATAAGCACTGTTTAATCGTGTTATCCAAACCTGAGGACTACAATCGTCTTTGGAAGAAGAAGTTCTTGGATTTTCATGGCTATACGATGCGTCTTCTAAAATACACTGCTGATTTTGATCCTCAAGTTGAGGCGTCAATCGTACCGGTGTGGGTTGAGTTCCCTAAACTTAAGCCACACCTAGCTAACGATCATTGCATTTGGGGGTTAGCTGAGCTCCTGGGTACACCGCTGAAGATGGACGAGCCCACGTCGGATCGCACACGGCCCAGCACCGCCCGCGTTCTGGTCGAAGTTGATGTCCTATTGCATTTGGACAACGTCTTGCTTGTCGATTATGGTGATTTTGATGTGCTTCAGCGTGTTGCCTATGGACCGATTCCCCCTTATTGTCTTACTTGTCACGAGTTTCACTCTAAGCAGGAGTGTGGTCAGCCTCAGGATCGCCCAGCAGGTGCTCGACAAAATGCCCCAGTGGGCGACCGCCAAGCTGAAACCAGTGACCCCCCTCCTGTTCGACAAAATGTCCCATTTCCAGCTTCTGCAGCTGCCTCTGACAACCCCCAACGTGTTCGTCAAAATGGCCCTGAGAACGCTACCCATGAATGGAGGCTCGTATCGAACCCTCGCAAACAACGACTGGACAGAGGTAAGGGTAAAATGGATGAGCTGCCACACCTCAATGTGTTTGGTCCTCACAAGCCTTCGATTGATGCCGCAACCCTTTCCAACTCCTTTGTAGCATTGGAGAATTAAACTGAGGAAGACGGGCTGGAACTCATGGAAGAACCTGCAGACCATTTACTTATTCATAAACATAATTTAGCTGCTGTTTCTCTCGGTGCTCATCACCTCAATTGTCCAGCCCCTGCCCCTGCTCCTATTCCAGATGCTCCCCAGTCCTTAATTCCCCATGTTTCGCCCACCTGTGGGGAAAATGCGACTGCCATTACTCCGCTTCGCGACACTCCTTTGCTTAAGAAATCTGTTGCTGCCCTAGTTCTCGTTACAGTACCCATTTTGATTGCCCAAGAAGCGCCCATAAAGCCTTCAGAAGGAATTCAGCCCGGCGATGCAAGCCATAACGGATTAAGGGCAGATAAAAATCCACCTTCTGATGCCCCTACTGATGGTACTCCCGTATTCGGGCCTTGTGACTTGGGCGGGTTTTCACCAAGCACGGAGGTTGGGAACTTGGTTCCCCCGACCGACTCTTGCCACTCTGGGTGCGCTCGTCTGGCTGGTCGGGAAGGGGAGTTTGCTGGTCTTTGCATCGAACAACCTCCGATCCAAAGAGAATTGTCTCCGGGATACGCTAATGCCCTTGTGATGCACGCCTTGGATACTTCATCTCAAGCTGAGCAGCCTGCCTCTAGCCCCCAGGCTAGTGGGATGAGATGTGATCTTAATGAAACGGCAGCTGTCCCCTTCCTTAATCAAGACAAATCAGTTGGGTTCTCTCAAGATATTGACAAATCGCTTGGATCGCCGCAAGAAATGGGACAATTTTCAGATTCATCACAAGTAGTTTCCTATGACTTCCCCGAGGTTGAAGGCCACATAGACATCTTTCAAGATGCGCGAGATCAGTCCGTGCTTCGTAATAGCCCATCACTTGAAAATGTTACTAAGGCACATCCAACCAAGAATAAGCTAAAGAAAGCGGATTTACCATCGCATCACAAACGCCAAACTCGGAGTAGGGTAAAATTTACTACAGAGGTTGTCCCAAAACCATCTTGTTAATTATGAATTTCAATATCTTGATTTGGAATATCCGCGGTATTGCGGATATAATAACGCAAGATTACTTATATAATCTTAGAAAGAAGAATAAATTGAATATGATGGTGATTCTTGAACCCATGACTGCCTTGGATATTTCCTTTATGAAACGAAGGTTTTCTTTTGATTTGGTCCTCTCTAATATTTCCAACCATATTTGGTGCTTTGCTGATTCCGACACGTCGGTTGAGTTGCTTGTGAATCACGAGCAATACCTGCATGTTCAAGTGTCCAATCCACTCTTTGCTCAGCCTTTCCAATGTTCTTTCATCTATTTGAAATGCTCCAGGTGCCAAAGGAGAGTTCTTTGGGATGACTTAAGAACTTTGTGTACCTCAGGACCATGGCTGCTCGCAGGGGATTTTAATACAGTTCTGAACGTCTCTGAGAGAAAAGGATGCAAAGCCCCTCAATTAAGGTCCATTGAGGAGTTCAGTGACATGGTACAAGACTGTGAACTTCAGGACCCGGGATTCATGGGAAGCCAATTCACATGGACAGACAAAAAAAACAAATGGCAGCAGCTTGATCGTGTTTTGGTCTCCCATGGCTGGTCTGATTTGTTCCAAGTTACAAAAGTCCACCACCTTACAATGTTCAAATCAGACCACGCTCCCCTCCTCGTACATTTGGAAAATAATGCGTTCAGGGGGGCCTCTGCCTTTCGATTTCAACACATGTGGTGTAAACACCATGATTTTTTGCAATTTGTTGAATCTAATTGGTCACGACCTCTGGTTGCAAAAGGAATGCGGAAGCTTCAGCAAAAACTCTTCCGACTGAAAATGGCACTGAAATGGTGGAATAAAAACATTTTTGGAAATATCCGTGACACTGTGGCAGCAAAGGAGGCTGAAGTGCAACAGTGGGAGCGGGCTTTTGAGAGCAATCCATCGGAATTTAACCTGATGCAGTGGAATAAAACTAGTGCACAGCTTACTAGAACTCTATCCATGGCACATGATTTCTAGAAACAAAAAGCTGCCTATAGATGGGCCTCAGAGGGTGAACGGAACACAAAATTCTTCCAAGCCATTGTAAAGAGGAAACGGAAGAAGTCGGCAATCCATTACATTAAGGATGGGGACCATACTCTCATGGAAGCAGAGGACATTAAACATTCTGCAGTTAGCTATTTTCATCGACTTTTAAGTGCTGACGGTCTGAATTTACTTCTGACGGAGATGCTTTGCATCCCCAAGATGGTCACTACGGAAGATTCAGAAGCCTTATGCAAACTCCCTTCTATTGAGGAAGTTAAAGAGGTGGCCTTCAGTATCAATTCCGATAGCGTTGCCGGGCCCGACGGGTTCACATATCTCTTTTTTCAACATTGCTGGCACATCATCCAAAATGACGTGTATGAGGCTATATTGGAATTCTTTGCTAGAACAGATATGCCTAAGGCCTTTAAGGCGACGACACTTGTCTTGATTCCTAAAACCGACTCACCTACAACTTGGTCGGATTTCAGGCCTATTAGTCTCTGTAATGTGTCTAACAAGATCATTACAAAGCTCATTGCTAATCGTCTTGGGCACGTGCTACCTAAGTTGATTTCAGAATCTCAAAGTGGTTTCGTACCGGGCCGCTCTATCCAGGACAACATCCTTTTGGCGCAGGAAATGGTGCACTCCCTTCACTCTAGATGCAAAGGGGATAAGCTCATCCTGAAGTTGGATATGGCAAAAGCTTATGATCGATTACAGTGGCCTTTCTTGATCCAGGTACTTCAAACTATGGGATTTTCTGAACAATGGATTTATATGGTCAAGAGGTGCATTGCTAACTGCCATTTTTCTATTCTGATCAATGGAGTTACTACGGGTTTCTTCAAATCAACAAGAGGATTAAGGCAAGGGGACCCTTTATCTCCCGCACTTTTTGTTCTTGCAGCAGAGTGGCTATCAAGATCACTTGATGTTTTATATCATCAAGACCCTACCCTCAGATTCGACGATAAATCGAAATTGGTGCTCTCCCATTTAGCGTATGCTGATGATCTTATTATTTTCGCAAAAGCTCAAGGAGAGAATATTTCCCAATTGATGGATTTACTTCGCACTTATGAGGCAGTCTCTGGCCAACTCATAAGCAACAGTAAGAGTCAACTCATTGTTAGCAAACACTGTACCGGTCTTCAAAGGAGATATTTGACTCTCGCTACTGGCTTCCAACTCACAAATCTCCCCATCACTTATTTGGGTGCTCCACTGTACGTGGGTAACAAGAAAGAGACCCTCTATGCCGATCTGATTGATAAAGTCAAAACCAAACTTCTGGGGTGGAAGAAGACAGCATTAGCTCATGGTGGCCGGCTCACTCTTATTAAGAGTGTCCTGAGCTCAATGCCTCTTTATTTGTTCCAAGTGCTAAAACCTCCTCAATCGGTTATTCACCTGTTGGATAAGATGTTTAATAAATTCTTCTGGGGAGATTACGGTTCCCAGAGGAAAATCCATTGGGCTACATGGGCTGATTTGTGCTATCCAGTGGAAGAAGGCAGATTGGGTGTTCGGAAACTAGATGATGTGGTGGAGGCCTTCTCATGGAAACTTTGGTGGAAACTCAGATTGCAACACTCCCTGTGGGCCAAATTTATGAAGGAGAAGTATGTTAAATGGTTCCACCCGTCCCAGTCACCTGTTTCTTCAACGGACTCACATGTGTGGCGGCGCTTAGTTAAAGTTTGAAATCGCGTGGAATCTTACCTCTTCTGGATTCTTGGTAACGGGAAATGTTCTTTTTGGTATGACGCATGGCTTGACGAGCAACCACTCTCCCGGACACTTAATAGAAGTGTGTGTCGGCTTGATCCCGTCCACACTTTTTGGATTGAATGGAGGTGGGATCCTGATGCTCTTAGCAAGGTGCTCCCTGATGCTTTGGTTCAACGGATCCTTCACGTCTCTATTAACCACGGCAGCCCTGACAAACTTCACTGGAAGGGCTCAATCACGGGGGATTTCACCACCAAGTCATCATGGCAGCAAATAAGGGTGCCGAGACCCATAAATACAGCGGTGCAGTTTGTATGGACAAAGCAACTTCGGCCAACTATTTCTATTTTCCTTCTTCGTTTAATGAGAGAATGGCTTGGAGTGGATCGTCGCTTGCAGCGGAAGGGGATTCAAATGGCATCCAAATGCCAATGTTGTGGGAACCAAGAAGACTTTGAACATCTTTTTTTCCGCAGCAACAAAGCCATCATTATATGGCGGACCTTGGCGAACCTCTTTAATGTCCCGTACACGAATACTACCTCTGTTACGCATATGCTTCAATACTGGAGGCCCAATACTGTTAGTGCTGGACATGTCTGCACACTCGTCCCAATGCTTACCTTTTGGCATATATGGGAGGCACGGAATGACGCGAAGCATAGAAAGAAGAAGTTCCTTTTTCCACGAATTATTTGGAAAGTTCTTAATTCGCTTTACATCATTTATAACTGTAATAACTTTGAGGCAAAGCATTGGAAAGGCTATCTATCACTTGCCTACAATTGGGGGTTTACTTTCAAATCAAATACAATGCGGGCGGCTCGTATTGTTAGATGGCTAAAACCCGAGGTCACAACCTTTAAATTGAATACGGATGGGGCTGCTAAAGGGAACCCGGGCCCAGCTGGAGCTGGGGACGTGTTGCGGGACCATAAAGGTCACGTTTGCTGGGCTTTCTACTCGTATCTGGGCAGCCAAACTAATAACTATGCTGAGTTAGCTGCTGTCGAACGTGGTCTTCACATTTGCTTGGACAGACGGGTTCAAAATGTCTAGCTTGAACTTGACTCCCAAGTGGTGATTTCTTGGATTAAGGCTCGAAAGGGGCCTTGGGATGTGCAACATCTTTTGATCAAAATTCAGCTTACCATGGCCAAGCTGAACGTGCGAATTTCTCATATCTTTAGGAAAGGGAACCAAGTTGCCGACTCCCTTGCTAACTATGCTTGCGAGACAACTTGTTCGAATGTTCTGGAGGCTATCAATATCCAAGGTAAAATCCAAGGCCTTCTAAAGATGGACCGGTGGTGTTTTCCCAACTTTAGAAAATCTTAATTTTGTTTTTGTTATGACATTGTTTAATTTTTGGCTTTTGTTCGGTTGGTTGGCTTGTGACTGTACTGCATACTCTTGGGGGCTGTGTTGGGTTTGGTTTTTTGTTTGTGTGTGCTTGGTTATTGCTCTTGAGGCTTCCTTGTGGTGGTCTTGGTTTTTGGGCAGCCCCTGCTGTAGGGGGAATTATTTTGATCAGAAAACCTGCCAGGGGGGTAACTGTAATTTTTCAAACCTGTCTACAAGGCAATCTGTGTACACACAGCGCTGCTACAGCCTTTTTTTTGGCAAAAGGAAGTGTTTTTTGGAGATTACAACCATTGTTGGACATTTTGCTAAGGAACGGAGCAGGTGTGCGTGGCGTCGAAATATTTTTGGGGAGACCAGGACTCTGGCTGTCCGGTTGCTGCTGGTGCAGACGCAGCTGTGGAATGGATCGCTGCTGCTCCTGTCTGTTCCCCAACACAGACCTCAAATCGAGCTTGGGGGTCTTCAAAGTCGTTGTGATCAGGTTATTTTGGTGATCTCCAAGGGAGTTATTGTGTACGTTGAAATCTGCCAGGGGGTTTTCTGTAATTTTCGTAACCTGTTTATTTCCTTTAGTTGCTCGATGTTTGGAGTCATTTATTTTACTGTGGCCTGTCACTTCTGCAAAAATGGCTACTTTAATATTTGGCATATGAGCTACAAGATTGATCAAAAGAATGTTTACCATTGTTTCTTGGCGGATAAATATTTTGGATTAGGCACCCACCTATTTTTGGAGGAGTTTTCTAATTCTTTTGCCTTTTGTAAAGGGAGTAGTATTCCTAATTTATACCTTTATTTTACTTACAACTTCTGTAAAGGGAGTAGTACTCCTTATTTACAACTTATTAGATACTTAGGATTTCATATTCGGCTACTTATGTATTTTGCGAATTTTCCTTTGTAACTATTTTGGGATTATTTATAAAGGGGTGGGGTCCCCACAGAAAACCCTACGGCAGGCACGTGCCGGTTTTTTTTTTTTAAAAAAAAAAAAAAAAAAAAAACACTAGCTCACGGCACACACCCACACACTCTTACAATTGTTTTGCTTCATTTCACTATAATCCTTCAACAATACTTCACACTTACACTACTTCAAAGATAAAAAGAAAAGAAAGAGGGAAAAGTTAGAAAAGGTAGAAATCTTGCCTAGTTCATGAGGTAGTCATTTATGTTTACTCTTTAATCTTCCCTACTAGATCCTAAAATGTAACTACAAGTTAGTTACCGTCAAGGTTCTAGTTGTATAGATATATTTAGCCATTTATTGATTCTAGTTGTATGTATATGTTGGTGCATTTATGATAATGCTTAGGAAGTAGGGATTGCTTCAAGTGCATAAGTAAGTTTAGTCTTGCATTTTGGTGCTACAAAATGATGAGAAAATATGTTTTATGTGTAGTTATGTTTTAGCAGAAAGTATGTTTTCATGTGTAACTATGCTTTAAGATCATAAAATGAGTAGGAAAGCAAGTATAATTATTAGTTTCATATGTGTATTAGTATTTCGTATATGTGTTAGTAAGCTAAAAATTATGCTTTATATGAGAAATCATGTGAGATATGTGAATTACATGTGCATGATGGGCCCAAAAGTGATAGGGGTGGATGCGGTTGAGTTCGATCAGGACAGGCTATTGAGCTTGTCTGTCTTAAAATAGTTCTCGACCCTCTATTGTTGTCTAATCCCTCCTTGCATGGACGGAGAGTTCCATGTACTGAAGTGGGTCGTAGGAAATTTGGCATATGCCTGGGATATGACCACCGGCATACTTTGGTTGGGATTTGGCATGTTTGGTTGGAAATTGTAAATGACAGTACGGTGAGACAATGTAGCCACACATTGATGTGGAAAAGGTAGAAAATATGAAAATTATGTGATTATATGCTCACGTGATTATGTGAAAATCTGCACGAATATCACACACGGATCTCATGTTACTATGCAAAATTTCTACTCAACATGGTTGTTGACGTTATGTTTATATGACGTTTTAGCTGGAAATGAGGCAGAACTTACTAACGAGGAGGATCGAGAGGGACGGTTCGAAACTTTTAGTTAATTATGTGTAGTCGGGATTTTGTATTTACAAATATGTAAGAAGTGACTTATATGTAAAATTTTGTTTTCTTAATAAAATCATCAGTTGTATATCTTCGAGGTAAAGTTTGGTCGTCTTGATAAAATAGTTGGTTATATGTTTTCATAAAATTAGCTAGAAGTTTCGGGTCGTCACAACCCAAGTGCCTATATTTATTTTAACTTAATACTTTGCATATTTTTAGTAGTCGGAATATAATAATTGAAATATCCTCTCGTCCATGTTTCCAACGAACGTACACCTGATTCTTACATACGTTGAACATGCTTTGAGCTAACCATATTTCCAACGAATGTTTTCACAAATCTAATAGAAAGACAGTTAATTTTTTTGGAATAGAGCTACTTAGGAATTACCCTTTTTAATTTTTGAGCAGACTTCGTACTCAATATATGCAATTGGTCAACCAAAAAAATTTCGAGAGTTCAGATTTGTATTTGGCCTGCTATACCAGATACATCGTAATTGGGCTCATTGGCTTGTAGCATGGTTTGCCGATTACTATTATATGTGTGTGTATATATACACAGAAAGAGAGAGATGGAGAGAGAGAGAGAGATAGAGAGCCACACACACACACACTTGCACATAAAATTAAATATAATTTTTTGTTTGTGACGTTTCATTAGTTGAACTAGCTGTTGAGTTGACTGAACCCAGTCAAACTAGTAAATCGTGAGATTACCGATTCAGTGTAATGCCTGAATGTAGAAATATTACATAAACTTATATTGATGATTTCATTTTTCTAATTCACAACATGTCCGAGCTATATTTTTATTGAACGTTCTCTGGGTCATTGTTTACAATTTTTCCCTATTTTTTCTTGTATTAATTTTTTTGGTTACTGTGAAAGATGATATTGCTTTTCCTCCAAATAACTACTATGTCATTGGATTGCATAAACAAGTCGAGTGGTTGTGCATGACAACAACAAAAAATATACTAAAATACAATTCTAATTAAAATTAAGGGATTTAAATTTCTCAATAATGACTAAAAAGTAGGTTTCCAATCAAAATTTTGTTCATGAAATTAAATGCTATTGGAAGGCAATGTGCGACAATTTATTTTACTTGGGGAGTTTAATCGCTTGTAGCTTAATTTTAGGGGCAGTATGCCAAAAGGATAAATTTAAGGGGCGTAAAATTCCAGTTATCCTGTATTATCGTCATTTTGCCCTAAATAATAAGTTTTATTCTTGGTATTTATTTCAAGTTCTCATTTCTAAGAATAGACATTTGATTGCTATAAAAATGGCTTGAAAGGCAACCATCTTTCATCAATGATATCGCAAAAAAGCGCAAATACGAGAAGGCAAGACACGTTGATTTCTTAGTCTTGGTGCCCTTTTGAAGTTTCATCTGTTAGGAATATGTGCTCTAAAATTCAATTTAAATAATAATATTTTATTATTTTATTTATTTATGAAATTAAATTTATTGTAAGTTATATGTATTTAAGATTATGTCATTAAATGGACATAATATTTAATGATGCATGGTTGTAATTTAAATGAAAGTGTTGTTTCATAGAAAGACTTAAATTGCTAAAACTATACATTATTGTTTGAGTTCGTAGTCGGTGATAAGAGTATTTTGTTCTTATCTGCTAAGACTATAATATGCTATAAATGATGATTTGTCTTTAATCATGAGAATTGTGATTCAAGTTATAGCATATTGGTGTTCACCAATGAGATTGGAACACTAAACTGTATCATTTGAATTATTCATGTTGAACTACTATCTAAAATGAATAATTCATATGCATTGACCCTAAATCTTGAAAATATTGCGACTTTAGGCATGTAGTATTAATCACTTTAATGTACTTGGAAGTGAGGTCGTGAGTAGCCAACAAACTTTTGTACGTTAGGTGATTGCATGAAATATGTTAAAGAAGAATATTTTATGAAATCTATAAATCTTTTAAAGATAAAGATATCTCCTACGTTGATTAACAAAGTTCAAATTACACTACTAGAAAAAAGGCATTTAGCCACGGATTTAGCAAAAAATCCGTGGCCAAGGAGATTAGCCACGGATTTTTTCCGTGGCTAAAAGTGGCTTGGCTAATCTTCGCCACGGCTTTTTAGCCACGGCTTTAGCCACGGCCAAGCCGTGGCCAATTTTGGCCACCTTTTTGTTGGATGGGCGTGGCCGTGGCCCTTAGCCACGGTCCGGTCGTGGCTAAGCCGTGGCCCTTAGCCACGGATTGGCCACGGCCTGGCCGTCGCTAGTCCGTGGCCACTGAAAAAAAAAAAAAAAAAAAGCTAATCAGACCGTACTCGCAACCCTACCCGCATCCCAACCCGCACCCGCGCCCGCGCCCGAAACTTGTACCCGCATCCCCCAATCTTTTTTTTTTGGCGCTCAAGGAGATTCGAACACGGGACATCAATGTTGTAATTGGAGCATGCAACCGTTGCGCCAAAGGAAATCTTTGATTATGGATTGATTTTTTTTATACTTAAACTATATTTTACAATATTTTTAACTTAAATTATCTAATAAATTTCATTAGTATTATCAATTTTTGTAATTTTATTGTAGTAATTTTTATAAATTATTAACCAATTATTTTTTAAAAAATATAGATATTTACCTACGACTTTATCATTCAATATTCAATTTTTGTTTTTATGACAAATATTTAATAAATTAATATATCAAAAACAAAAATTATAACAAAAATCTATTTATATAATTATATTTAGATAATAGCAACTTTAATTCGTGATCATTTGCCAATATATTCGTATATGTGTGGTATTATATATATATATATATATGTCAAGTATACATATCATATATATATATATCAATATATGTATCTATTTTAAATATGTCCAAGTATATATGTATCAATATATATATATATATAAATGTCCAAGTATATATATATATATATGTCCAAGTATATATAGATAATTTAAATTTAGATAATTAAAATATCAATAACAAAAATTTAGATAATTAAAATGTCAAAAAAAAAATTAGCCACGGATTGGCCACGGCTAGGCTGTGGCTAATTTAGCCACGGCCAATCCGTGGCTATTTTTTTTTTTTCATTTTTTGCACCACATATAAATATATATATATATATATATATTGATACATATATAAAATTATTTTGATACATATATATGTGTATATATATGTATCAATATATGTGTATATATACGTCCAAGTATATATATATATATATATATATCATATAAATACATATATCAATATATATATGTCAATGTGTATCTTATATATATTAATATATTATATGTACATTCTAATCCTCTATATATAGTCTATATGATATAACTATATATCTATATATAACATATCTAATATATGTTAGCAATGTGGAGTACGTGTATATCGATCATATATATATATATATCTAATCATATGTACTATATATGATCAATCATCTATATGAAATAAGCATATATTAGTGTATTATATATCTAATATATGTTATATATGTACTTATATATCTAATATATATACATCTAATTATACATAAATATACATATATATAAGTATATCTAATCTTGTACGTATGTAATATATCGAATCATTTATTATATATATCAATATATATAATATACATATATTACTTAAGTATAGCAAAAATTAATTATTACACAAAAAGTTAAAGTGGTGTAGTGGTTTAATACTCTAACTTCAATTAACATGTCAAGAGTTCAAACCATACCTGGTGCAAAAAAAAAAAAAAATTGTCCAGGAATTTTTAGCCACGGCCAGACCGTGGCTAAAATCCGTGGCTAATTTGTGTTTTTCTAGTAGTGTTAATTCTAAATCTTTGGCCAAAGTATTTCGAGTGAAGTGTGGAATATTTGAACAAAGGCAAATCGGGAATTTAGGATAAAACGTGAAAATAAATTTTATAGTAGTTAGATTTTATTTTCCACGGATATCTTATAGAGGGGTCAAATGCAAATACTTGTTACATTGTGAACTCGTAAATAATTTAATTAATTTTAGAGTGCAACAATATTTATTTAGTGGAATTAAATATTGTTAAATGGTAGTCAAATATTATCATGAGATGATAAATAGATTTGATCCATTTGGAGCAAAAATTAATTTTCCTTAAGGTCCCTTCGTAACCCTCTAATTATAACTCGTTTGAAAAATATATATAACTTTTCCATGAGAATGACACATTGGATAAAGGTTGAGGAGTAAAATTGAAATTTTATTTCGAACAAAATAAATAACTTTCAAAAGCAAAAGTTTACATGAAGATGTGGACTGGTCCAGTGGTGAGGAGGAGCGTTGCCGTTTGAAAGGTTGGGGTTTGACTCCACTTAGTAACAATATTTTGTAAAATCAATTTTTTATTGATTTTTTAACTTATCCCACATCGAAAAAAATAATAATTTTTCCTCACACCTTTCTCCTATAAAAGGGAGCCTTGACAATAGGTTTAAGTGACACCCAAAAACAGTAATTCTTTAATATTCATAAGTTGGAGAATTTGAAGAATAAAATTGCTTTAGTAAAAATTTCTTTCATAGAAAATTTGTTTTTCTAGCTAAATATTTTTATTGATTTCGGAGCCCACACTCCGGAGTTAGTGGGGGATTGTGAAGAAAATCTTGGTGGTCAAATGAGGTGATCTCGAGCTTTGTAAAGAATTAATGCGATGATTTTTTGCGGTCAATACATATCCCGGCGCGGTTAGTTCATTCAATGGTTGAGGTCGGTATATTTTATACTTTCTAGTATTATGCAATAGTAGTTGTTTAATTATTTAAATTTTTTAATTAATTATTTATTGCTTTCCATAACATGTGTTTTTTTATTTAAATTTTGAATGTCATGCATGCACGTATAAGGGCTCAGTCCTTTTTATTTTCCGTTGTGTTGCATGATTAATTTTGACAATTTTCCCAACATTATTGAGTCTCGTCGCTAGACCACGATGGACATGAAAAAGATCGCCTACGTTGCACACTCATCGCCATAGCCTCCCTAAGTGCAGCTGCAGCTGGTAATGCCCCAGCCCCAGCCCCAGCCCCAGCCTCTGCCCCAGCCTCCGCCCCTACCACCGATTCAAGTGATTCCATCGTTGCCTTGCCAGCCATGGGGGCATTGATTAGGGCTTCTGTCGTGTCCTTCTTTGCTCTTTGCATGCACTAAATCAACTAGAATTTAAGAATATATACATATATTCATACTGAGATACACATATATATATATATATATATATATTTGTAATAGACTTATTTTATCCCTGTATGTTTCCGAAATTTCATGCATGTACATTTGATTTGCTAATAGGTTAGACAAATCTGCATATGTAATATATCTCGTGGAATAAAACAATATAATTTTTGAATTAGAACTTTTGGTCAATATATTTTTATTGTACATTATTAGTCCGAAATTGAATAAGGATGCGCACGATATCTTGAATGATTGTATACGAATGTTTCACCTAAAAACATTATTTATATGTCCACACGTTGTTTTGAATGTTTAAGCCTCAATTTTCAACCTAGCAAGTGTAAATACACTTATTGTTATAGACGACGAGTATTTGGACATTAATTTGTATATAGCAAATATATATAAGGGTGAAATTTTTTGTAACCCTTGAGATTTGATTTCAATCTCAAATTAGTTCATGTGTTTTTAATTGACTACAAACTCATCCTTGTGTTCATAATCTTTTCCCCCCAGATTACAGGGCCATTTAGTAATAATTTGATACCTTATTATAATTACATAAAATTATTAGGAAATCTTAATAGTTCATGTATTTATAGATTCTTAACCATATCTACTTATGAGAATATATTGAATTGGAAAAGATTTTACATGTTATTCAGCAACAGATTTGATTTTCAATACCCTTCTCTATTTTATTTTATTTTTGAAATTCAAACAAAATAGAAAAACAACATAGTATTTTGAATGTCAGAGAGAAGAAAATTTGATGCATAGAAGAGACATCGATTTACCTTGTGGAGTCTCATTCGAAAAAGGTCTGTTTTTTTCTCGCCTGTTATTTTTTGAGTAAAATTCATAATAGTGGGTGGCGTCAAGGTGTTTGTGCAACTTGGTTTAGTTTATAGAAGCTTAGATTGCATGGGGGAAGAAAAGAAGGATGAACAAAAAAAACAAAAAAAAGACCACGTGTGATATTGTACTTATTGATGGAACTAGAGTTGTCATTAAATTTAATGTACAAATACAAAATAGTGCTTCTTTCAAACTCGCTATTGGGTTTTCAATTGATAGTTGTATAATCATTAATGATCATCAAAACCCACTTAATATTGTTGTGAAATTTTCGGGTATTATTGCATAAGATTTTCATTACAAAATACAAAAGTAATCAGATTATTACAAAATGTGATTAAACAGCCACTGGAGAACTTTTTTAACGTAAGGAGACAACACAATTTTGGTCTTGTTAAATTTTGAGTCACTTAAGTTTCAAGAATATTATTAGCTTTAAAATATTTCTCATCAAATTTGTGGGATTATTTTACTTCTATTTTGTGTTTTTTTTTTTTATGTGAATAGGTAGTTTTGAGGTTGTTTTGATCAATTTATATATTATCGCCGAAAATACTTATTGGAGGATGAATGGAAGAATGAGATTGGAGCGATTTAAAAATACAAGGACTATTTTGATATTGAAATCAAATCTTACTGATCAGATTAAATTTTACGTGAGGTACAATTCTAAAATGTCTTATTTTGAATAATTACGTTTTTTTTGTGTGGCTATTTTAAAGCTTCTCAAGAGATACATTTGATATTTTAAAAGCATGCAATTATTAGTATTTGTGAGATTATTATTCAACTTTGTAGTTTATGTAGACTTCCTAATATATTAGTTTGTATTTGCCCAAAAAACAAAATTATGTATTGAGTGTTCTTGCACGTCGTCAACAAGAATGGACCATTCAAAATTATGTGCGAAAATGAGGAGATTGCAGAGAATAAACTGAACATTGCCAACAAAGAGTTGGATGAGTGTGGAGAAGGGACAAACGTCTTATTTTATCATGCAAGTGTTGTTAGGAGATATACCTTTTAAGAATTGATAAAAACATTGTTGGATTGATCAGACCAAATATTTTCATCGTCTTAACTTCAAAATCAAATGAAGAGGTTCCCACACTAATTGTGGAATATTTTTGTATATTTAGTTTTGTTCTTCTTACATCGTTTAAGACGAGAGGAGTAATGTAGATTTTATAGATCCATGTGCCATTAAGTTTGTAGATAGTAAACATTCAATGGATTATCCAGTAGTGAAATTTTGACAGAAATCACGAGTCCAATCCAATAATAATGATGACGTTCACGAACGGAGTGTATGATTTATTAAGATTAATATGTGTATTTAGTATTAAGTTCCGCCATTCTTTTTTTTTTTTCTTTTTTTTTTGTAATTACATTCCACTGTTTATTCAGATTAAGAATGTTTGGATGGAATTATATATTGCTTTTGGTTTTAAGTTTCAACAACATTATGCAGTGATATTCATGTTGTAGAAACAATTTGTTGTTATTGTGTTTGTTATAATCCTTAGGGATAATTGTTTTTTTTGTCCTCTACACTCAGGGTGTTTTTGATTTTGTCATTCCCGTTTCAATTTTATCAATTTTGCCCTCTCCGTTTATAAATTTTTCAATTTTGTCCTCTCTGATTATCGATGTTTCGATTATTGTCCGATTTTGGACATAACTTCTTGCCGGTGATGACGTGACAATTTTCTAGCCATTTATGGTGATGATCAGAAAAATTGCAATTTGAGGCCAGAAAATTGCCACATCATCACTGATGAGAAGTTATGTTCAAAATCGGACAACAATCGAAACATTGATAATCGGAGATGACAAAATTGAAAACTTTGAAACAAAGAGGGCAAAATCGAAAATAGGCTAAACATAAAGGACATAAAGTGCAATTATCCCTAATCCTTAATATGGCTCTTTTGAAGTGCGAGTTCTTTATTATTAATACAATCACTGAAATTGTGGATGCTTTAAATAAGTGATGTTTTGTGGTCTTAAAGGTTTTTCCTGCTGCTTTTGGGTGTAGTTGAGTTATTTAGGAAAAATTACAATTTTAGGACTGTATGTTGTACCCTCTAACAATTTTAAGACAATAACTTTTTCATTTGCAATTTTAGGACATTAACTTTTTCATTTGCAATTTCAGGACGTGAATTTAAGATTTTGTGGCACATTTAGGATAAAATTTCAACCAATTTTGTCAATTTTCCGACAAAATTGCAAATACCAAGGTGAAAAGTCCTAAATGTGCTACAAAATCTTAAATTCGTGCCCTAAAATTGCAAATGAAAAAATTAATATCCTAAAATTATTAGAGGGTACAACATACAGTCCTAAAATTATAATTTTTACAGTTATTTATGTAATGAACCTAGCTATTCAAGGTTTTTGTCTTTTGTTTGTGAGGTGTCATTGACGGAACATTTTTAGAATTTATTGTTTTTTCTTGTATGGAGTCAGTGTGATTTATTATTAATTGTTTTGTTTATTTATTTTCCTTTTTAATATTCTATGGTAATGTTTTTTTTTCAGTAATACTAAGCTAAATAGTTTCACTTTGTTGAAGTGTTGAGTGGAGCACTGGAGCTCAAATGTATGTCTCGGTTAATGAAACACTATGCAGCTTGAGAATATGTCATAATGGTTCAGTGTAGGCACCCGAGTGCTTATATCTATTTTAATTGAATACTTTTCATATTTTATGTGCGGAAACCTAATAGTATAACTATCATCCCTTCCAGATTACCGGTGAATGTGCACTTGATTCTTACACTCGCGAAACATGCGCTGAGCGTAACATATTCCCAACGAACGGTATCACAAAGCTATCAGAAGGAGAGTTAATTTTTTAGAATATAACAACTCGGGAACGACCCTTTTTAATTTTTGAAAAGACTTTATACTCAATATATGTAATAGGTAGGCCAAAGGAGATTCAACTGGTCAGGCTTCCATTTAGCCCGTTGTACTAGACGTGTCTTAACCAGGCTCCTGGGCCAGGGGCACTGCATTTAGCACGTTGTGCTTTACATAAGTTATGATTCACGCACTGTCTTAAAGTTTTTTTCCTGGATTTTTCGGTTGTAGTTGAGGTATTTATGAAATGAACTTTTTCATGGTTTTTGTCTTTTATTGGTGGGATGTCATTGGCCAAACATTTGTAGAATTTGATTAGAAGAATCTATTTTCTTTATGGTATGGAAGCAGTATGATTTGTAATAAAGTCTTTTGTTTATTTTTTTCATCCTTTTTAATACTGAGGCAGATAGTTTCATTTGGTTGCGAAGTTGAATAAGGTCAAATGAATGTCTCGCTTAATGAAACATTGTGCAACTCAGGGATATATTGGTTCAATGTAGGCACCCAAGTGCCTATATCTATTTTAAATTAATAATTTTCATACTTTTAGTAGTCGGAATATAATAGTAGAAATATCATCTCGTACATATTTCCAACGAATGTGCACTTGATTCTTGCATACATTGAGCATGCTCTGAGCCATCCATATTTCACATTAGTTGAACCAGTTGTTGATCGAACGAACCCAGTCAAACTAGTGAATAGTAAGACTATCGGTTCGCCTTTAAGCCTGATTTTAGGAATATTACCTGAACTTATATTGATTATTTCATTTTTGTAGTTCACAACAATTTTGAGCTATATTTTTATTGAAAGTTCTTTCGGTCATGGTTTTCAATTTTTTCCTGTTTTCAAAAGTTAATAAAACGGTTTTATATTAATTTTTTTGTTACTATTAACAATAAAAATAGTTAAAAAAATATTAAAAATGATAAATCTTTTCTTCTAAAAAACTATATCATTGGACTGCATAAACAACTCGAGTGGTTGTGGATGACGACAAAAAAAAAAAAACACTATAATACAATTCTAGTTAAAATTTAGTGATTTAAATTTCTCAATAATGACTAAAAAGTAGGTTCCAATAAAAAATTTATTTGTGGAACTAAAAATGCTATTGGAAGGCAATGGCGACAATTTATTTTACTTGAGGAGTTTAATGGCTTTTAACTTAATTTTAGGGACAATATGCCAAAATGATAAAGTTAAGGGGCACAAAATCCTAGTTATCCTCTATTATCGTCATTCTACCCTAAATAATAGGTTTTATTCTTGGTCTTGATTTCAAGTTGTCATTTCTAAAAAAGATCATTTGATTGCTATAAAAAGGGCTTGAAAGGCCACCATCTTTCATCAATAAGATCACAAAAAAGCACAAACAAGAGGAGGCAAGATACGTTGATTTCTCAGTCTTGGCGTCCTTTTGAAGTTTCATCGACTCTTGTTGCTAGACCACGATGGACATGAAAAAGATCGCCTACGTTGCACTCATCGTTGCTGCCTCCATGAGTGCGGCTGCAGCTGGCAATGCCCCAGCCCCAGCCCCAGCCCCAGCCTCATCCCCGGCCTCCGCCCCTAGCACCGACTCAAGTGATTCCATCGTTGCCTTGCCCGCCATGGGGACGTTTGTTGGGGCTTCTATCTTGTCCTTCTTCGCTCTTTACATGCAGTAAATAAAATAGATTTTAAGTATATATACACATATTCATTCAGGGATATATATTTGTAATATATTTATTTCATCCCTGTTTGTTTGCGAAATTTCATGCATGTAAATTTAATTTGCCATTAGCTTAGACAAATTTGCATATGTAATACTTATTTGGTGGAATAAAAGTTACATAATTTTTGAATATGGAACTTTCAAATAATATACTTATTAGTTTCGCATAGACCCCAAGATGCTAACGCAGTAGATATATAAAAATTTAATATATAACTCTTATGTAAAAATGCATCATGTTGCTATTGCAAAGTAGTTCTTATGCAAATAACAAATACGTTTATTAAAGTTCAAACAAAATTATACCTTATAAGTCTTCCATTTGATATAGAGAATTGTCGTAGTCAAATGCGAATCGTCCTTGGATTCTTGACTCGATCCATCCACAAACCTGAACATATCAACGCAAATAGAAGCCCAAGTGTTTTCTCTCTAAAGATAGTCTACACGAACGGATTTCCTTGGATTCTCAATCTTATATTGGAACCAAATCGAAAATCATATAATTGTATATGAAAGTATATGTATTCTAATTTTTAGAATAATTTCTAAACTCTTTTAGGAATAAATTGAGAAGGATGGATTTATTTTCTAATTGTATCTTAATCCTATGATCAACAATTGATCAAGAACTAAGAACTTATTGATGAATCAAGAGCGGGAAGACAAGCATATCATGATTGTCACACAATCATTCTCATGTGCTATGCTATGAATTCAGAAAACTATTTTTTTTTCTCTTTTCCTTTTCTTTTCAATCATTGCCTCTTGTTTTTCTTTCTATAGCATATGTTTATATATCATATGATATACATATATATATATATCAATATATATATATATCATCTCACTATCTCCCTCTGCATATTATATGTATATACGTACATATATATATATATATATGTATATATATGTATTATACTATAAGAAAGAATTTTTATTTTACACCTCTTTGAGATAAAAATTTTGAAAATACCTCACTTTCTAAAAAGTTTTATAAAATACCCTTGATCGGGATTCCCAAGTCCGATCTAACTATTCACGTGGGCCAACATGTTTTTTTTAAAGCTCAAACTTTAAAGAATTTTCACTAAAACCCCTCCTAGAATTTAAATCCATTTCTTAACCATCTTTACAATGTTTTCTATATTATTTATAAAATTTTAATGTTTCACAAAATTTTTAAGTTTTATAAAGTAAATCTAATAAATCAAGTAAAACCCTGTACAAATTGGTATCAGAGCCACAAAAGATCAATATAAAATATAAAATATGGAATATTTAGAATTATTAAAATTGTCGATCATAAATCTTTTAATAATTAAAGAGCTATTTATTTATTTACAGGAAGTAAATGATAAAGAATTTAGTGATTATCTAAATTTTGATTTATTATCTTGTGATTTCTTATGTGATGAAACTGATTAGCAGTTAACTTCACCATGATGAGTCAACTGTTTCGACACACTAAAAGGTTCCAAAAGATTGAAAAATACTATAAAATTCTGATGTCTCTAGAGAATGCTGCCAAGGAACATAAAAATGCTAGAATAAGAGAACTGTACTATAGAAATTTAAAGGCTCATAAAACACGTAGAGCAGTCATGATTCTACTTAGCAATGCCTAGTTATACACAACAAAGGCTTAGAGTTGAATTGTGTAAATATCAAAAAGAGTTGGATATTTTATTATTAAGGAATCCAGCTTATCATAGAGGAAGTACTTTTAGAATTTATTTTTTGAGGACCAAAATACAACAAATAAATGAAGGTCATGGCGTTTTAAGTCAAGCATGAAAACAAATAAACATCTTAAACAATGGATATATAGTATAAATCTAATTCTGAGTTTAAATATAATTCTTGAAGAATATAATCGAGAATATGAACACATTAAAGCGTAAGAGAATAAAGCAAAAATACAAAGTTGCAAACAAAAGATAAAAGATACCCAACAAAATGCTCAAATACATTCACTACTAGAAAAAAGGCTTTTAGCCACGGATTTGGCAAAAAATCCGTGGCCAATGGAATCAGCCACGGATTAGCCACGGATTTTTTCCGTGGCTAAAAGTGGCGTGGCTAACCAGGGCCACGGCTTGTTAGCCACGGCTACGGTTAGCCACGGCTTAGCCACGGCCGAACCGTGGCTATTAGCCACGGGCAAACCGTGGCCAACGCGGGCCACCGCTGGCCACCTAACTTTGCACGGGGCCTGGCCGTGGCTAAGGGCCACGGTTTAGCCACGGTCAAGCCATGGCCAAGCCGTGGCCCTTAGCCACGGTCATGCCATGGCCAAGCCGTGGCCCTTAGCCACGGTCAAGCCGTGGCCCTTAGCCACGGTACTCAGCCACGGTCAAGCCGTGGCCCTTAGCCACGGTACGCAGCCACGGTCAAGCCGTGGCCCTTAGCCACGGGACTCAGCCACGGTGAAGCCGTGGCCCTTAGCCACGGTACTTAGCCACGGTCAAGCCGTGGCCCTTAGCCACGGTCAAGCCGTGGCCAAGCCGTGGCACTTAGCCACGGTCATTCGGTGGCCACGCCGTGGCCCTTAGCCACGGCTCTGCGGTGGCTAATCCGTGGCTAATCCAGCCAGAAAATAGGTAATTCAATTTGTTTTCGTTCCGAACCAGCCTGCAATCAAAAAACCCAAACATTCCAATGTATCCAATCAAGATGACGATCACAGATCATCCAATACCAAATGCATCATCAAATTAAACGGTAAAATAACGATCACGGATCGTCCAACACCAAATGCATCATCAAATAGAAACCAAAATAACGTTCATCCAACAAACACCAAATATTTCGTTGACTAAAATGTAGAAAGATTCAAATATTGCTAATAGTAGTTAGAGAGTACAAGTTATTAACAAATCAAGACGTGTCAATGTCTAAAAAGGTCCAACATCATCATCGTCATCATTATCATTGTGCTCGTCATCACGTATGTAATTTGGAGGAGTGTGTCTAGAGGTGGATCGTTGTCCTCCCGATGAAGTCCTACGAGAACCCCTCTGTTGGGAGGGGGTGGACTGTACATGAGGTGAACCAGCTGACGGGTGTGGCTGATTAGGCGAAGAGGCGCCTGCTCCTTGGGTCAAAAGTTGAATGCTCTGAAGCACGGCATTGAGGGTCTGCTTCACCTCAGTTAATTCAGATGATTGTCTCTCCTCGAACCTGTCGAGCCTTCGCCTCAACTCAATCGTACCCGGATCCTCCCATTTCGGAGGATAAGTCTGGGAGCTTGAACTTCCCGTAGTAGGTGATCCACCTGGCACGCCGTACCACCGACCCTTATTCGGTTTAGCCACAGTCTCCTTCCACACCTATGAATCCGTGAATAATATATCATTAATATGTATCATTAATATATATCATTAATTAGATTTAGTCATAATATATCATTAATATGTATCTATATTATATTAAAATATGAAAAAAATAAAAGTTAGTTTGACTTACATCGAGCTTGGATGGTCGAGATAGGGGGGTGCCATCAGCAGATTGAGGAGGCGGCTGGGAATTAATTTCTTCCCACTTCTCCTTAAATGTGTTTTACGAGTTTTGAGGTTGAAACATTAGTTACAATGTCAAAAAAAACCAATTTTATAATTGAAAAATAATTAATACTCACAAATGAACGCTCCGCCCTCTGATCAGCCCATTTCATTTCCCCATTCTCATCTTTATAAGAGTAAAGATGTAGGAATGACTGATCCACGGTAGGACTAAACCCCAATTGAGCTTCCTGTGATAAGACATGTAATATTTTAATACTATATAACACAATAATCACCCGTATAAGGTCAAATTGAAGTACTTATGAAATACACATACTAACCAGCTCGTCATTATAAGTTAGGTGAGATTTGGAACCACCTTTGTGGCCGGTTATTCCCCTTCCACAAGAATCGGATGCCCGATTAGCTTTGTTCACTGCGCTCTTTTTAAGAAAATTGGGCAACCCCCATTTTGCTAGCAGCTCTTGCCAAGCGTCCTCTCCGATCCACTCCGGCCTCTTATTATTACGACGAGCCTTGTTAAGCCTATTCTTCAGGAGCTCTGATCCCTTATGCTCAAAAGTTTTCCAAATAGCGTCATGTTGGTCAGGTCGCCAATAATATACCCTCTACACAATGAAAAAACAGAGAACTTACAAAATTACGAATGAAAAAAACGTAAAAGAAAATTTGTAAATGCATCAAGACTTACTTGGAATTCGCCGAACCACATGTGTCTAGTTTGTATAGGGATCTCCTTCCACCTCTCCCATGGCTCTGTATACCCGTTTGTGAAAATACGAGCGATCGTCCTCACGGTCTCCAAAGCAAGATTGAATCTAATAAATATAACTCTTATTTAAACAGCAATCAAAAAGTGAATAATTATAACTTAAAGGCAATACAAAAGCAAACTTACTCATGTCCCCGTGGATAAATAACCATCTTTCCATCAATTCTGTTATTATCGGAAGTCTCCGTCGGCATATCATCAGTAATAGGCTCATCATCGCTAGGGATTGGTGTCTGGTGATGAGAGTCGTCATACGGCTCGTCTCGAATGTGAAGGCCCGTCGTAGGGGGCATGTGGAGGCCACGGCGGTTGGAACCTCCTCCACTACTAGTGACCTTGTCCTTTCCCTTTCTAGAACCTGTCATCTGCATTCATAATAAAAACATCAAACATCACAAACCTGTTATATTTATATTAAAAAATTGATAGCAAAAATATCACTTAAGATGAGTCTTTTCACATGACATTAAATATTTTATTCGGCCACTAAACAACAATCATAGCAATCACACACACATATATATATATATATGTTTATAGCAAAGAAAAATCAAACCAAACAAAATATTCATTCATAGTAAATATTACTCATCATCATCTTCGTCTTCTTCATCTTCATTTTCTTCACCTCCGTCTTCGTCTTCGTCTTCAGCATCATCGTCATACTGAGGCATATTTTCATCATCATCCTCCTCATCTTCTTCAAACTCAGAGTTTAATTCTTCAGCCTCGACACTTTGACCCAATTCATCAACTAATATATGATCATTAGTCATGTGCTCAGTGTATAATTGATTGACCTCTTCAACAGCACCCGTAGAATCAGCAAGATTACCCGTCGGTTCATTATCGATGACACCATTCACGCAGCCAGATGACTCTTGCAATGGGTCATCAGTATTATCTTGGCTCACAACTCGACTCCGTGGTCTTGTTTTGATAACAAATCGCCACTGCGATTTATCTCTTCTAGTACCGGGGTGAGGGACGTAATACACTTGAGATGCATGTTGCGCAAGGATGAAGGGATCATCTTTCGGGTATCTCTCATTTATTTTTATTTCAATAATATCATACTGGGGGTGTATCTTTATACCCCTATTCGATACCGAATCAAACCAAATACATTTGAACATCACAACCTCTTTTTGAGGCTCACCAGGATACTCTAATTTGATAATTTCCTTGAGCATACCATAAAAGTTTGTACCCCCATCACTTATTACACAAACGCCAGAATTTGAGGTCTTCGTATGTAGGGTCATATCTTCTGTATGAAACATATATCCATTACAGTAGAACCTATTGAAGGTCTTGACCTTCTTCATTGGACCCCAAGCCAAATCAAGCAAATACTGATTTTCAACATTATTTTTTGGATTATGCGCCTACATATACGAATATTTTCAATCAATATATTATATGAAAGATTTTTTTTATGTATAATGGCTAAGTATTTATTATGTATAATGAATTACTCACATAGAGTTTAAACCATTCAACAAAATTATTCTCGACGGATTCCTCAATCTCTTGCTCAGTTAGGTGTGGCCAATTGTATCGAACGGCTGATCTATACATCCTACAAAGTATTGAAAATTTGTCAGTGTCATCTTAACAAATTATATATAAATTGTTAAAGATAACACTTACTCAAGTATGGGGACAACTTCTTCACAATTGATAAGTACATGTAATGTAGCTTTGCTCCACTCATCATCAGTCAAATAACGTTCCTTGCATTTTCTTCCTGACTTACCAGCTCGTTTGAATACAGACAAAGTATAATGTCGCTCATCATCAGAACAGACGTCGTCCTCATTACAACGAGGTCTTGTACTTTTGGTGTGGATGTGACTTTCAAAATAATAAGATGAAAAATACGACAACTCTTGGTTTAAGTATGCCTCACATATTGATCCTTCAACTTTTGCTCTGTTCTTCACCATTCCCTTTAAGTTATGTAAGTACCTACAAACGTAAGTTGTTTTAAGTTTTTATAATTGATAGTTTCCATTATTTCTTTTAATACATGAAATTTAAAATTCATAATTATTTAAACTACCTCTCGAAAGGATACATCCACCGGTATTGCACTGGACCACACATCGCAGCTTCAAACGGCAAATGTACAGTCAAGTGCTCCATTGAGTCAAAAAATCCAGGCGGAAAAATGCGTTCCAATTTGCATAAAATAATAGGAATGTTACTCTCCAATTGTAATAGATTTGCCGCACTTAACTCTGTTGAGCACATTTCTTTAAAAAATTGACTTATTTCCGTTAAAGGCTTCCAAACATTAGGTGCGAGTGCATTTAGCGCCATTGGAAGCAAACGTTGCATAAAGACGTGACAGTCATGGCTCTTCATACCAAGCAGGTTTGTTCCAGATTGATCAACACAGTTTCCCAAGTTCGATGCATACCCATCAGGCATCTTCAAACATTTAATCCAATCACATAATTCGCGGCGTTGTTCAATGGTTAAAGTGAAAGTGGCCTGTGGCTTCAACACTTTACCGTTTGGAAGATACTGTAGATGTAATTCCGGACGCTTGCAATACTCTAACAAGTCAAGTCTAGCCTTCTCGTTATCTTTTGTTTTGTTTTTTACATCCATGACAGTATTTATTATGTTGTCAAAAAAAATTTTCTCAATGTGCATTACATCCAAATTGTGGCGGACAATATTATCCTTCCAATAGGGCAACTCCCAAAATATGCATTGTTTGGTCCAATTGTGGTCCACACCGTAACCTGAAATTTTAGAGTACTTGACGGGCAAATCGGTTACTTTGGGCAAGTGCTGCACGACATCCCAAGTTGTATCACCCGTCATTCGAGAGGAAGCCGCAGATCGCTCTCGTCTTCCTTTCAAAAAGGCATCTTTATTATGCCTAAAAGGATGAGTCTCTGGCAAAAATCTTCTGTGGCAATCAAACCACGTTATTTTTCCACCGTGCTTCTATCTGAAAGATTTTGTATGGTGTATACATATTGGACCTGCCAGTCTCCCGCACGTCATCCACCCCGACAACATTCCATATGCAGGAAAGTCATTAATTGTCCATATAAGGGCAGCTCTTAAACGAAAAGTTTGTCTACTCGACACATCGAACGTTTCAACCCCGTCTGACCACAACTCTTTCAACTCGTCAATTAAAGGTTGCAAATACACATCAATTCTGTCCTTTGGATTGCGCGGCCCAGGAATCAAACATGTCAAAAACATATATGGGGCAGTCATGCACATTTCGGGAGGTAAATTATTGGGGGTAATAATAACCGGCCAACAAGAATATGATTTCGAAGTTTGGTTGAAAGGATTAAATCCATCAGCACACAGTCCAAGTCTAATATTTCGCGGTTCAGCGGCAAAGTTTGGGTGTTTCTCATTGAAATGCTTCCACGCTATGCCATCCGATGGATGGCATAACGTATCAGACTTTGCTATATGCTCATGGTGCCACCTCATTTGGTCGGCTGATTTTTCAGAAGCATACAACCTTTTCAAACGTGGGATTAGTGGCATGTAGTGCATTCTTTTGTAAGGAACACGTCTATTGCTCCCCGTACGAGATGGTTTAAACCTAGGATGCTGACATAATGCACATTCATCCAAGTGAACATGTTCTTTATAAAACAACACACACCCTTGCACGCAGCAATCAATTTTCAGAGATATCAGTCCCAATTTTCTCGTTAATTTTTTGGCTTCATAATAATTGTTGGGAACATGATTGTCTATCGGATTTGATGTTTTTATAAGATCAGCCATTCTATCGAAGCATCCTTGTGGCATATTATAATCTGATTTCAATGTCATCATTTGAAGAGTCAGTGATAATTCCGTGTGTGACTCACATCCTGACCATAACGGACGGTTTGCTGCCTCCAACAAATCATAAAATTGTTGAGCTTCGTTATTATGAGGTTGTTCAATAATATGACTCATTCCAGCAGCATTTCGTTCAGAATTTTGCCCCGTCCTATTTTCATGACCACAAGTCTGTCCCATAGCATCATAGACCATATTTTCGTAATTTCTTAACCCTTCTGTGATATTGACATGATTGTACGCACTTGGACCGACATCATCAACATTCCAATTTTTTAGAGCAATCTCCCCATGTGCAGTCCAATACCAATAATTTGGTTGAAATCCATACTTTAAAAGATCATATTTTACATTGTTAGCACTCTTGTATTTTCCATTTTCACATATAAAACACGGACACCTAATACAATCGTTGTCAAGTTTGTATTGTGGTTGTGATGTTGCAAACTCAATAAACTGACCCAAACCCAATAAAAATTCATTCGTAAGATCTGTTCGATCGGGCAATAACCGATTGTACATCCAACTTCGACTCACACGTATATTATCCATTTTCTGTAACAAATATAATTATGTCATTTAGTCACTACTGAACAATCACATTTAAACTTTGCCAACAAACATATATGTAAAGACAATATCAAAAACACACCGTAAAAATACACCTTTCATATTTCAAATCATATTTAACGAACAAAACAAGCGTAATCATCAAAGCATAACTCAAAATATTCTCATAAAACTGTATTCATCAAAGCATATCAACAAACAACATAGAATCCCCACAACATATCTCATCAAATCATATTTATAAACTTACATATCTTATCAAAGCCTATCTCATCACAACATGCATCTCATCAAAACATATCCCTAAATGTATATACTACCGTACAAACATGCATTTCATATAATATTACACTTCTCATTCACCAATATCAAATGTTTCCAAAATAAAATATAGCTCAATTAATACATACACACATATACATTTTCAAATACATATATATCCCAATTAATACATACACACATATACATTTTCCAATACATATATATCTCAAAATAAATTTTGGGAAAATTAAATCATACCTTCAATTTTGGAACACCAAACTTGTGAATATTTAAAAACCTAACAATAACCACCAAAAAAATCAAAACAAACAAACAAA
Source organism: Petrea volubilis (assembly GCA_026212405.1). Lineage (NCBI taxonomy): Eukaryota > Viridiplantae > Streptophyta > Magnoliopsida > Lamiales > Verbenaceae > Petrea > Petrea volubilis. The sequence goes on from CM047878.1 coordinate 10,160,202, forward strand.
TATTAGATATAATTCAAATTAAAACACAAAAAAATATAAAAAATAATAATGAGGGGGGGGGGTGTAAGGGGCTGGAAAGGGAGGGGGCGTGGGAGGGGGGGGGGGGGGTGGTGCAGTTTGGGCTGGGGGTTGGGGGGGCGGGTAGGGGCTGGTGGGTGGGGGGGCGGGTAAGGGGCTGGAAAGGGGGGGCGCGCGGGGGGGGGCGGTTTGGGCTGGGGGTTGGGGGCGGGTAGGGGCTGGTGGGTGGGGGGGAAGGGGGCGGGGCTGGGGCTGCCTGGGGGGGGGGGGAGTCGGGATTGGGGAGGGGGGAGGGGGGAGGGAGGCCTGGGCGGGTTGGGGAGGGGGGAGAGCGGCGGGCGGCGGGGGCGGAGGGCGGCGGCGGCGGCGGTGTGGACGACGGCGGGGGGCGCGCCAGGCGGGAGGGGTTAGGGGGACGGGGACGGGGACGGGGGGGGGGGGGGGTGGGGGGGGTTTACCTTGGTAGGAGGAAGAAGAGGGAGGAGAAAAAAAAAAAAGGCAAGTGTTGAATATATATGCTTCACTTGGCCACGGATTAGCCACGGCTAAGCCGTGGCTAAATTTGAAATTTAGCCACGGCTTAGCCGTGGCTAATCCGTGGCCAAACGAAGCCACCGATCTATGTTAGTCACGGCTGGGCCACGGATTAGCCACGGCCAGACCGTGGCTAACATATATTTATTTATTTTTTTTCGTGTTTCACATTGGTATTTTTTTATCCGTGGTTGATACGTTTTTAATTTGCGTTATTCCTAACATTTCAAATTAATTACACTAACATAATATTATAATATAATTAGAGCCATCATTCGTAAATCGGAAAAGTATATATACATATATATTATATACAGATTATTTAGTTATGATATTTTATTTGAGTATATTATCCGTGGCTAATGAATATCGTAAAAATAGATTCCATATATATTTAGTTATGATATTTTATTTGAGTAATAATCAAAATTGAAATAAAACATTTATTGTAAAAATAGAATTAAATACAGATTATTAAAATTTAATAAGGATTTTTTTTTTTAAATAAACAGGCCCTTAGCCACGGCCAAGCCGTGGCTAGACCGTGGCTAAGGGCCTGTTTATTTAAAAAAAAAAATCTTTAATTTACGTTGGAATTTACGATCAAAATATATAAATTTATATTTTATGTTTAAAATATATTAATTATATATAATATCTACGTTATGTAAATATATAAAATATATGAATATTTTTAAATAATTCTATATCAATATAAACATATATATATATATATATATATATACACAAATGTATATATATGTTGATAGGCTAATCCGTGCTTATAAATACTCTTCTATATATAATACTCTTCCTATATATAGTAATATATATTATTGATTGTAATTACGAAACTTAAATTCAAATTAATGTTTACCTTCGTCGATCGATTGAAATGATAACAACACATATATATATATGTGTGTTCATATACAGACATTGTTCATATATATATATATATAACACAATAATGAATATCGTAAAAATAGATTCCATATATATTTAGTTATGATATTTTATTTGCGTAATAATCAAAATTGAAATAAAACATTTATTGTAAAAATAGAATTAAATATAGATTATTAAAATTTAATAAGGATTTTTTTTTTTTAAATAAACAGGCCCTTAGCCACGGCCAAGCCGTGGCTAGACCGTGGCTAAGGGCCTGTTTATTTAAAAAAAAAAAATCTTTAATTTACGTTGGAATTTACGATCAAAATATATAAATTTATATTTTATGTTTAAAATATATTAATTATATATAATATCTACGTTATGTAAATATATAAAATATATGAATATTTTTAAATAATTCTATATCAATATAAACATATATATATATATATATAAATGTATATATATGTTGATAGGCTAATCCGTGCTTATAAATACTCTTCTATATATAATACTCTTCCTATATATAGTAATATATATTATTGATTGTAATTACGAAACTTAAATTCAAATTAATGTATACCTTCGTCGATCGATTGAAATGATAACAACACATATATATATATATGTGTGTTCATATACAGACATTGTTCATATATATATATATATAACACAATAATGAATATCGTAAAAATAGATTTCATATATATTTAGTTATGATATTTTATTTGAATAATAATTAAAATTGAAATAAAACATTTATTGTAAAAATAGAATAAAATACAGATTATTAAAATTTAATAATAATTATTTTTTTTTAAAAAGGCCCTTAGCCACGGTTAACCCGTGGCTAGACGTGGCTATTAGATATATGATCAAAAAAAAATAGATTTCTTTAATTTACGTTGGAATTACGATCAAAATATATAAATTTATATTTTACGTTTAAAATATATTAAATATATATAATATATACGTTTAAAATATTTAAATATATAAAATACATGAATATTTTTAAATAATTCTATATCAATATAAACATATATAAATGTATATATGTTGATCGATGCATCCGTGGCTATAGTCTACATATATATATAGTTACGTATATATAGTTTTACACATATAGATATATATATACATATAAGAACAATTAATTAATTACGTATTAATTTATTTGTAATTTATTTTTAAAGTTCTAATAGGAAATGGAATGGACGCATTTATCGTTAAAAAACGATTTAAATCGAGCACTTCGAAACGGAAAAAGTCAAAAAGCAAACAAAAAAAAAAAAAAGAAATCGTAGCCCTTTAGCCACGGTTGAGCCGTGGCTAATAACCACGGTCTAGCCGTGGCTGATTTAGCCACGGTCAAGCCGTGGCTACCTTTGAAGCCGTGGCTAACGGATACGGCATGGACACGGTCTAGCCGTGGCTGATTTAGCCACGGTAAAGCCGTGGCTAACGGATACGGTCTGGCCACGGCCAAGCCGTGGCTGATTTAGCCACGGCTCATCCGTGGCTAACGGACACGGATAGGCCACGGCCAAACCGTGGCTCATTTAGCCACGGCTCAGCCGTGGCTAGCCCGTGGCTATATATTGACGGCAAAAACCGCGCCAAAGTTAGCCACGGACATTGGCCACGGCTTAGCCGTGGCTAAATTGGCCACGGCTCTGCCGTGGCTAATCCGTGGCTAAAACTGAAAATTTTTTCCCCCTTAATCCGTGGCTAATCCGTGTCTAATCCGTGGCTATTAGCCACGGATTAGCCACGGATTTTTCCCGTGGCTAAAATCCGTGGCTATTTGCTCTTTTTCTAGTAGTGATTAGAATAGATATAAAAAATACAAATGGATAAAATAAATAAAAATATTGAAGAATTAAATACAGAAATGAATAAAATACTTGAATTACTATATGTTCTAAGTGAAGACCTGAAAGAATTAAAAACAGAGGTTCAAATCTTAAAGATTTGTAATTCAAACATTGAAGATTTAATAAAGAGTACCTGTCTTAAGAAAACTAAATTCAACAAGAAAATAAAAGAAAGAGAAATTATAATAAAGCCAATAAGAACTGTTAAATAAACTATACATCCAAATTCTTTTGATGCATATATGTTGAATGTTGAATTACCTAAAATAATAGCTGAAGAAGAAGCCCTTAAAAAGGAAGAAAAATGTAAAGATATAGCTACATCATCTAATACACATAAAGAACGAAATTCTGAATCTGAGACAGATAAAGAAGAATGAAATTAATGAATTAATTGATCAATTTGAAAAAATAGATCTTTCTAAAATAGAGGAATATGAATTATTAGTTAACACGAATAGTACAACTGGAGGCCCAAGCGGTACGATAAAACCAGAATATATGAAAATAGATGAATCAGAAATGATGCCTATTCCTAAATATAGAAGGCAATATTATGATCATATAAAGAAAGATAAATATCATAAACAATTAGATAAATTCACTCCAGATAATAATTATAGTGAACCTATAAATCATGGAGGTTTAAAATTAAATATAGATTGCAAAGAAGATACTAAAAAAGCCATAATTTCATGGGGTAAATACTATGAAAGTTTTCTTTTTATATAATGCTGATGATACATGGATATCAAATAGACAAATAGATTATTTAATCACTACATTTGATGGAATTATTTTCAATTGGTGGCAAGGATTAACTGAAAATACTAAAGTATTAATAAAAAGAAATGTGCAGACTAAATTAATAGATAATATAGAAAAAGGAATTGAAATTTTAGTTGTCTATCTTTCTAATGAATTTCTAGGAGAAAATTGGCAAGAACATGATAAAGAAAGTTCTAATGAAAAAGAAGAAGCAAGAACTAATTTAATAAACTATAGAATTTGTAGCATGAAGAATCTAAAATGATATACATGTGAATTTAAAGAATATTATTATACACAATACTATAGTTACGAAGATCAGAATATATATCTTAATATTTACTTTTTAAAACTTCCACATCCTTGGAATAAATATATAGTGAATAAATGGAAGAAAGAAAATAAAGATTCAATCTCAACTCTAGGAAGAAGGATTAGCTTTCTTTTTTCAGAGCTAAGTAAATTATGTAAATCTCAAGATTTATATAGAAGAACTAAAAAATTTTCACCCATATATTGTAATGAATTTGAGGTACCCTTATAGAAGAAATAATTAATAAAAAGAAGTATAAAAAATACAATAATTTTCAAAAGAAAAATATAAAATCAAAAAGAAGCTATTTTAAAAGAAAACCTAACTATAAAAGAAATAAAAACCTTTCACAATGTCAATGTTGGGATTGTGGAGAAATTGGACATAAATTACCAGAGTGTAAAAAACCTAAAAAGATTCGGAATATTGAAGCCGAATTCATAGAATTACAAGATGAATTATCTGAAGTTTCAGATACAGAGAATTATATAGATAAAGAAACATACTTTGAAAAGGAAGAATACTCAAGTAATTCTGAGAATGAATAAAGATATATTAGAAACTGAAGATTCAGATAAAGAAATAAAAGTTTATGAAGGATCAAAAGGTTATGCTCAACAGATAACCTTTGATCAAGAAACTTTAGCGAAATAAAATGTTTAAGACTTGATGCAACTAATCCTACCAAAAGTATTTTTACAACTTTTGGTAATCTAATAAAAAGAGAAAAAATAAATATTTATGACTATCATGCAGTTGAAAGATCCATAAATATTGAACATACTAAAGGAAAAATTAGATTAAATTTGTTGACTAAAGCCTCAAGAAATCAAGCTTTAAACAAAATAAAAAATGCAGAAGTAAGAAAAAAGATAAAATATGTTTATCTTGGTAGAATTCAAATCTTAGTTAAAGCTTTATTTAGAGATGGAATAGATAGTTCTATGGTTATTTCACTTAATGACCAAAGGTTTAAAGACGCGAAATATAGTCATTAAGGAATGGTCGAAGGAAATTTAATATACTCACAATTTCGTTTTAATTGTTATCCTAAATATAGTGTGGATATAAATGATCAAAACATAAATGATACTTTAAGTTCACACTTTCAACTCTTAAAAGATTTAAAACTAAGATATAAAAGTCAAGCATTTGCCTTTTACTATAAAGCAATACATGCTTTTTTCAATAGTAATTACAGTAAAATATATCAAGATAAACCTTATATAGAAATTGATGAGAAATGTCGTAATATAACTACAATAAAGTTACCAATGATAGAGGAAATTGAAGACATAAGAAATTATGAAGTTAAAATAGATAGAAAATCTATACTAGAATATGGATCTTGTAGTGGTTTAACTCCATAAATAGATTTTGGAGAAAATACAATATCAAGAAGAAATGTTAGTAAGATACCTCTTACTAATGTAGAATTCACCAAACAAAATATAACCAGTAAAATGGTTATAAATGGCAAATATTTTAATGGTCAAAAATATATTAAAGGACCAAATGTAGTAATTGATACAGGAACCAGTGGCAACCACCTTGCAAGACATAAAAATAAAGGACTAATTGCAAAAGTTGCTTCAACTATATTTCAATATAAAAATTTTGAAGGTCATTTAATAACTTGTGATCAAGAGGTACAAGTTTCAATAATTTTTGATGATTTAAGAATAATTGTACCTTGTTATATAGATAGTGATATGGCTAGAGACTATTACGATATAATTTTGGGTAATAGTTTCTTAAACCAGTGTAATTACTATAAAATAGAAAAACATGGGGTCACTCTCCAAATTGAAAATATAAAAATCTTTTGTAAAAAATATGAAGGGGATTAATTTTTCTCTGAATGTCTTTGTACAAATAACAGTACAAGATATTAATATAACAACCTGTGCCTTAATAGATAATGGTTTAGAAATAACTTTGTTTATGGAAATATTAAGATAAAGGGTGTTACGGGTCGAGCCAAACACATTAATAAAAAGACAGATAAAGTAATATTATATTAGGAAGTAAAATTGTTAGAGTAAATACTATTTATGAATATAACTTTCTTGAAACTGATATATTGTTAGGAAATAATTTCCTACAACAATTTCAGTTTTATTCACAGAATCTTTATTTTGACATTCTAAAAACTAAATGTGATCATTATTTAAAATTACCAAGAATAAATGAGCGATTCAGAGTTCAGCCAGCGAAGCTTGGTGAACCATATGATAAAATTTTGATAAAAATACATAATATAACAATAAAAAGGATATCTCTTGAAGATGTAATAAAACAAATAAAAGAAAATTATAATGATCATCCTTTGGCTTTTTATAAGGAGTTAGATTGAAAGGCAAAAATAGAGTTAATTGAAAATATAGTTATAAAAAAAAGACCTATGTTATATACAGAAAAGAATATAAAAGAATTTGGTAAATAAATAAATGAATTATTACATACAAATCCACTTTTAATTAGAAGGAGTAATAGTCCTTTTAGTATCCCAACTTTCATGGTTGAAAATGAAGCTGAGAAAAAGCGTGGAAAACCTAGAATGGTAATAAATTATAAAAGACTAAATCATTTCACTAGGTCAGATAGTTATTATCTTCCTAATAAAGAAGTTTTACTAAATTTAGTTAAAAGAAAGAAATATTATTCTAAATTTGATTGTACTTCAGGATTTTGGCAAATAAAAATGGAATTTGAAAGTATACAATATACAATATTTAGTTCTCCTCAAGGGGAGTTCGAATGGTTAGTTATGCCATTTGGATTAAAGAATGCACCTTCTATATATCAAAGAAGAATGGATAAAATCTTTAATAAATATAAAGATTTTCTTGTTGTTTATGTTGACGACGTTTTAGTTGCTTCTAATACTTTAGAAGAACATAAAACTCACCTACTTCAGTTTGCTAAAGCTTGTAAAGATAATCGTATAGTTTTATCCGAAAGGAAAGCTATAATTTGTAAAGAAGAAATTGAATATTTAGGGTTAAAACTAAATAAAGAAGGAATAAAACTTCAACCCCATATATCTAAGAAAATCTGTGAATTTCTTGATAAATTGAAAAACAGAAATCAAATTGAAAATTTTTTTGGTTGTTTAAATTATGCTGAGAGATTCATAATAAATCTTTCTAAAAAGAAGCATGAGATTCAAAAATTGCTTCGAAAAAATAACACTAAAGGATGGAGCAATCAATGTACAGAGGTTGTTAAAAACCTAAAGGAAGAATGTAAAATATTACCTGAATTAAAACTTCTTGATGAAAATGATAAATTAATTATACAAACGGATGCTTCAGATCTTTATTGGGCAGCTCAACTTAAAATCGATCTCAATGCGATATGCAGGTATACGAGTGGTACTTTCGGTCAAGCTGACGCCAACTATTCAACTTATGAGAAAGAACTTCTAGCCATCATAAAAGGAATTCAGAAATTCTCTCTTTCTATATCAAAGACCTTTCAAAGTCCAAACTAATAATACCCATATACAGTCTTTGGTTTTCAATAAATTACCAAATACACTCCAATACAGAAGGCTACATAGATAGCAAGTTTTCCCGTCCTTTTATAGTTTCAAAATAGAGTACATAAAAAGTTCAGAAAATTTTCTAGCCGATTTCATTTCCAGAAATATAGAATTCGGAAAAGAATGAGTTCTCCAACTTTAAAATGTATGAGATGGGTGTGCATTTCCCTCTAAATGCAAAAAGAGTGATTGTATGCACTGTACATACATCTAGTTCACTATCTAACGGTTGATAGTAATGACTTTTCAAATCCGTTGATGGGTGACAATTTTTCAAAAATTATATTGATGATACAGATCATCTTATAAATTCTTGTTTTTCTGCAGGAATAAATTCATAAGGAAAGATAGATCTTGATAAGCTAAAGAATGAGATTGATGATATTGTCTTGGTTTGTCAAGACATTGTTGATAGCAATAAAGCTCTTAAAGATTTGATGGAATTGAATTTTAAATCAGTGTTAGATATCTCTCAAGAAGGACTTAGAAGAGCCCTTTTTCTTCAAGGAAGTCTAAATTTGTTCCTTGAAGATAGAAATAAAGAAAAAGAAAAAGAAAAAAATGAGTGATGCTAAAAAAGAGAGTGATAAAAAGGAGATCAATAAAGGAAAAGATAAAGTAGAGTCTTTTGAAAGTCATGATAATAAACCATTATCTGATAAAGACTTTTTTAGGCTCCATGAAAAATAAAGGAAAAACTTCTAAATCTCAAGGTGATGCTAAAGTTATTGAAATAAAAATCAATAAATTTGGAAGCTTCAACAGCCGGGGTTCCAATGAAGAATTTGTTCCCACTAACAAATGGGAAAGAAAATATAAAGAAGTTGCTTAAGAAGCCTATAGATAGGAGAATTCTAGAATACTATTCTACTCCAAATGATATAGTGTTCATCCACGAATCACTGCCATATTTGGAGCTGAGCCTTATAAAGTTTTTCAACTTGCAAACTACGGATTTCTTGATCTGCTATATGTTGGAAAGGATCTAAATAAAATTTCAGAATTTGATGACCACTTTAAATCGCAGGTCAGTCAAGTTTCTAGAAATAGAGAAGTCGTACTCAAGTTCTATTCTATAGCCCCAGAACCTAAGATGTGAATTTGGCATGCAGTCTAACATATGATTACCATAAATGTTATAAACACAAGATTGAAATTGGTATAAAGAATTTTCGATCTTTCAAGTTCACCAGCTCATGGATCACAGAACGAAGAGCCATGGGAATTAAAGCCATTTAACCTATTGCTGAGTCTCTTTGGGAGCGACAATAACTGGATTTTATTGAGGAAATGAGGCTAAATAAAATCTCCACTTCTAAAGGAATTGGTTACTAAATTTATCAAACATGATTTCTTTTGCACAGAAACTGCAAGAAAGAAAGCTTGCAGAATGATTGGTTGTTGCAAATCATGATGTAAGTGCTTATGTCAGTGCAAGGAGTGACGGATGCCATGACGTCATCATTCACTAAAACATTATGGCAGACAACTGTGGGAGACAACTTTTGAGTTGTGAAGATAAAGAAGATAAATATAAGGATTCCAACACATAAAGATAGAGACTCCAGATGCCAAATAAAAATTTGAAGTCCGAATAGTTTACTTTGTTTTCCTACAAATTGTGATAGGATTTTCATTTAGATGCATCGAATCAAATACTCAGATCGAATTCTCAATCTGAAAAACATTTTGAGAAACCTAGTATAGATATCCAGCTTTAGAAAAATCCTTGTAAACCTTTCTAAATCATGTTTGTATAAATCCTTTTTGAAGGAAATAAAACCATTTCATTTTCATAAATATTTGAGTGTTTGAAATTTTTCTATAGAAATCTTTTAAGCTTATATTTCTACTATTTTTCCGAAATTCTCTAACCCTGCGAAGGCCGTAGTGATTACGCCATTTGAGATAGCAGCCGTTTGGAACCGTAAGTCCCGTGAAGCCAGGTGGGCATTTGGATGAAAACGAGTCCAGAAGGAGGATTAAAGAATTGAGGACATTAAGGAGGTAATATACTGTTAAAAGATTTAAATATTAAGATTTCTCTACTTGATGTTGTAAAAATGTATGGTTTTAGAGTACTTCATCATTAATTATGAGTTTTGTGCAAACGTATTTTACTATTTTTTGAGCATATAAAAATAGCAAAATAGGTAAAGATTTTGATATCTTAAAAAACCAATTTAAAAGAACAAACAATTATAAACATAAAATAGCAATTTTAAAAATACTAGAGGATTTACCTGAAGATTTAAGAATTCTTATTGCAACGTATAATAATAAAGAAAATTATGTTCTTGATTTTATCAATAAAACTATAAACCAAGAAATTCTTAATAAATATGTTAAAGATCGAGACCAATTAGACAAAGAACTAAAAGAACTTTGAGAAGAAGATAGAACAATAGAAAATTATATTCTTATGACTTGTAAAAATCGAGAAAGAATAAATCTGATAAAATTCATATATCATGAAAAATGGGGTTTACCTTACTTTTTCTAAATAAAAGGTATCGAATTTTGAACAAACCTAAAGTTTAGGGCAATAAAGCAAATAAATAAACTTTCAATAGTGAAATTACTATTTAAATAGTAAAATTACTCTTTAAAAGGGGTAAAATGAAAAGAATTTTATAAAGTAGGGTATTTTGAAAATAAAAGTATAAAAATAGGATATTTAAAAAAAAAATTCTATCCTATAATATATCTATTTTTATATATATACGTTATATATATATCCTTATATATATAATATATATCTATCCATATATATATAACTCTCTAAATCTATTCCCAACACTTTAGAAATAGATACCCTCTTGATTTCTTACTTTGATTAGAATAAGAATTATATTCTTATAATTCTAAATCGATTAAATCTCTATTTAATTAATTTAATCAATTAATTCTAAATTAATATGATTTTTTCATCAATTTTGATAAATTAATTTTATCTATCAAATCAATTAATAGACTTGGGCCTTAAGGTCCAATTAAATCAATAATTTAATTTTATTCAATTAAATTAACTATTTAATTTAATTGAACCCATCAATTAATTTAATATATATTATTGATTAAATGATATCCAATTAATCAATGGATTGGCCAATCAAGCCCAATTAAATTAATTGTTTAATTTAAGTAAATTAAATCAACATATTGATTCAATTAAATCCATCAATTAATTAATTAAATTAATCAATCAAATACATTTTCCATCTCAATAAATTAAATCAACACTTTGATTTAATCTCCATTAATCAGTTTATATACGTTTAGGAGTTTATTCACTCATTTGTGTGTGACCCCTTAAATTTACCAATCGATTAGAAATGGGCTTGCAACTCACTGCGATATTTTAGATGACAAATTCATCAACCAATTACTTACACTCATTTAATTAATCACTTTTAAATTAGAAATCTTTCTATTCCAATAGTACCTATCTATCATGGTCGATGTCCAATAATAAACCCAATCGCTTAGTCAATAGGTGAAGTATGGGTTTTAGGACCTGTTTGCTTGTGATTATTGTGCAAATACATTTCTTCCATCACTTAATCTTTCCCAATTGAGGTTTAGGATATGGGATTTAAAATAAAACACATATGAGATTCACTCACTCTACAAAGTGAGTAAATGGATTCTTTATCGACTCTCACAAACCTTCATACATGGGAAATTCATACCTAACATAGGCGTCTTAAGACCTGCCACGAGATAGGTACCTATATCAAATTATGAATGCACATGTATAAGATTACTGTGGAGCCTCAAGTTAAGGATTAATTAATGCACTCCGTAAGTTGAGAAAAAATCATAATTCAATATGCAACTAGTGCTCTCATTTAGTTATGAGCACCTACTTATGCATAGAATATATGTACATTCAACGTCTATGAAACAAAATATCCTCCCGTTTGAGATATATCATATGTACAAGTCTTAATCTAAGTCATGTTAATGCCCTTGATATTTGTTAGACGTTTCGACTTTGAGTGATTTAGATGACACCTTTTTTTTTCAGGACTTCCATCTCAATACGAGGCCAAGGCACATAGCCTTTTGTGATTTAGAAATTTCAACCATATGTGTACAGATTGTATTTGAGTACAACTTATACATTATAATGAAGATGGTCAAAAAGTATAAATTTTTATTTCTATTATTAATTTAAAAGACTGTTTGTTATAAAAGTATTTGAAAACGTCGGCAATCTCATTAGTTTGCAGGACACTACTCTAACAATATTCCTATATATCATACATTATGACTCCAAAATTGAACAATGATGCACAAAATATTACTAATTGCTATACAGATGCTTTGCCTAAAAATATTATTGATACTAGTTAAGGGGGCATATTCTATACGTGTGCAAAATAAAAAATGATATAACTTAATTAAATATTTAAATTTTTATAGAATGCAACTATAAATGTTTACTAATTTTCTTTTGTGAGTATAAATTTTAAAACTAGTTAAATTATTTTTTTAAATATAATGATAAGTGAAAAGTAAAATAATTTTAAAACAAAATTATAACAAAAACAAACAAACACAAAAATAAAAAAAAAACTAAGAAAAGATGTGGCATAGTGGGAGGAGAGAGATAATATGATAAAATATAACAACGTGGTAAAGGAGAGAGAGAAAATCAAAGTTTTGAAGAGACTTTTTAATACTAATTAAATTATTTTTATTAAATTAATGATAAGTGAAAAGAAAAATAATTTTAAAATAAAATTATAATAGTAAGAAACAAGGGAAATTCTATCATCAGTAATGGTTCGTAGATGACGAACATTACTCACCCCTAATCTTAGCCATTAGATATGGTAAATAAAATCTAATTCATCCATATATATATGTGACATGTTACTTATTGTGCAGGTAAAATGGAAGGGTTACCTACTACACAGGTTATCCTACGGTTTTAATTTATAACAATTATTCTATTACACTATATATGGTCCCACTAAATATAAACTAATAAAATTGTTTTTATAACATATATGTAATCTATAAATTCGAACAATATATTAATAGTTGATAAAAACTTATGCTTAATTTAAATTTTTAACACATTTTACAAAAAATATAACAGTGATGATAAATTATTTTTAAAATATATATATCTAGCATATCAGTAATCGTATTTTAAATAACAAATTAAAATTTGAATATTATTATTAAGTAAATTATTCATACTATCTATAAATTTATTATATGATGATTTATCTTTATTGATATTGAATAATATATTTTTAAAAGTGGTGCAAATATATAAAATATATTCAGAAGAGTGCAATAAGCAGTAGTTGTTAAAAAAATATGTTTTGATTATTATTGGAGGGTTTACTAATATCAAACACCAATAATAATAATAATAATAATAATAATATTGTTTAACCAAATATATGTCAATATGGTGTGACATATTCAAATGTATATTCTACACAGTAACTGTAACCAAATATCTAATTCAATTATTGGTCTCACTAATTATAATTATAATAATATTTAATGAATAATAATAGTAGTAATAATAACTACATAGTAGCAATATAAATTTAATGTGAGATGACTGTAAAAATAATAACAATTATACTATTAATAATCATATGTGAATAAATAATAATAATTTAAAAGTATTTATGTTTGAGTGTAATTAATATAGATCTAGATGACGTAACACAATAATTATATATTGAAGAGTATGTACTCCTTAGAGAAGGTAAACAATTATAAGACCCATTTATTAGTTTGAATAATTATGATTACAACTATATGTGTGATCAAATATAAAGTTATTTGTAATAAATAACATGGTGATAATAATATTAACGATTAGATGGCACACATTCTTAATTTGATGAACAATACTTACATTCTTGACACAAGACATTTAGTAACTGTATTATATGTTCTTCGTATAATAATTGACGATTAAATATACAATATTTTAACAAAAATAATTGACTTACCTGAAAACAAACAAAATAAATGTGAAAATAGGTCAATATTGCTAGTTTGTTTGCTTTTAAATTTTTGTCCTGCAATTTCTATTTTGTTTGTACATCTATGAATTCATATAAAAAAATTTATACTACTGTATCGATGTTTATAATCGTGTCTTGGAGAAGATATATATACTCTGATCGGACGCCGAAATAATAATAATAATAATAATAATAATAATAATAATAATAATAATAATAATAATAATAATAATAATAATATTTGTTGTTACTGAAATAAAATGTCATGTAATTTCTTTTTATTTAAAGTTTAACATTTAAATAACCATAGAAACTATTTACCTTAAGAATTCTTAATAATTGAGGGAGATTTTTTATATTTGGTAAGGTTAACAGTTAAAGGATCCTCCAATCTCTTTAGAATCCAACAATAACCATTCTCTTCACAATTAAATGAGAATTAGAGGGAGAAATCTAATTAGAATTGATTTTGTAGAGAGAGAAAAATAATTTGTTTACCTATAGAAGCTGGTCAATGTGAGATTTAATTAACTGGTAACTTATTTAAAAAATTAAAATTAGTACACATGGCATTATTTCAAGACATGACTAACCTTAGTCACCTATGAAGCCGACTGATGGTAGAATTGCCTAAGAAATAGACACAAAAAATACAAAAAGATGTGGCATAGTGGGAGAAGAGTGAGAAATGAGAAAATATAACAACGTGGTAGATGAGAGAAAAAAGGAAAGTTTTGAAGAGATCAAAGAGACCAAATTGTGACATCCCGATTTTTAGTCTAACAATGATATAAACCGGTTCTTATAAGAAACACCCATGCTTACTAATATTTCATGTTTTGTATGATCCTTCTTTTATATATGAATTATGTGAGGTGATAATTACATGATTTTTCAACTTTTAAATGAATTAGACATTCTAACACAATTTTCGAAATCTTTAGTCCTAAATTGCAAATTTTGAAAATATAACTAAAACATTTTTAATTTTTGGAAAATATAAATATAATTTCAGATTTATAAAAATCAAATTTCATCATTTTGGAATTTTTCTAAATTATTTATGAATTTTCGAATTTTAGGCCTTAAAATCCTAATTTTCGATTTTTACAAACATAAATAGGTACAAATTTGAAATTTTAATTAAATAAAGACATGATTTCAGATGTTATAATATTAGGCCAATATATATCAGATTTTATTTGATTTTGTGTTCATATTTTATTAAAATATCTTAGTTATCTTATCTTCTATGCATTTATTATAAATTGACCTTATATTATAAAAATTGTATTTCTTGCCCTAAACTCTATAAAAAAAAGCAATTGTCTTCATTCTCCCACATACACACACACAAAAATTCCGCCTAAAAACACCCAACCATACTCACTCCACTCTCAATACACAAAACACTCTAGATTTATAGCATATCTTCTCCACTTATATATACATCAATAAAACCTTCTTTATATATATATATATATATATATATATATATATATATACACCTATTAGCCTTCCATATACTCCCTTATTTCCCTCAAACACTCTTGAAGGTAGAAACCTTGTTTAAACCCATAAATAAGAGTGTTATTTATGTTTACCTTGAGTAAAAGTTCTTGCTTAGGCATGCTTCAATGCTCTTGATTTAGTAGATTGTTTATTTTTGAAGTGATTTTCATAAGTTGATATTTTATGATTAACTTAGACATAAGTCTTATGTTACATGCGATTTTCTTGAATGCTATTCTTTTGAATACTTGCTAGAAAGCATTTTTTTTAGTTGTAATTATGCTCAATGTTCATAAAATTAGGAATAAAGCCTTCTTAATTATCATTCCAAAATATGTTTTTAATATGCTTTTATGATTTAAAGTATGAGAATGTGTTCTTTATGTTTTTATGTGGGATTATGTGAAAATGTGCAATATTTTCTTAAAGTGGATACTAGGTATAAGTTAGTGTCATAATTTCTAAATTATGATTATATGAGTACTGTGTTAGTTTAAGAATATAAGTAGTTAGGTTAGTCTTTAAATAAAGATTACTAAGTAGTGTCCTAACTATAGCTATTAATGTAAATTTTAGAAGGAAGTCAAGTTGATCTAGCCAAAACAAATCTATAAACTTGATAAACTCCTAAGGTGAGTGTTTTGTCAATTCCTTTTTGGGGCTTTGAACTATATAATATAAATATTATTCGTATAGCTTACCTTATTGAATTTATGCTATCAAATCTTTTGGAAAATGTTTTCCATACATATAAGACAAGTTATTTCCAAAAAAAAAATATTGCATTCTCTGATATTGCTAGTTGTATCCGTCTCGAAATAATTTTTGACATCTTTGGAATATCATATTTTAATTATATTTCTATGTATCCCGGGTGAAGAAAAAATAAGTTATTACTTTGTTGACAAGTTGTGAGCCATATTTGTTCCATTATATTTTTGTCTACCCTTGGGGACGCCCTTGGGAAGTTTGGACCCAAGTACTTATAAGAGGAATTTTATTGGGCGGAACGGACCATCGATGGAACCTTTTATGTGATACCATTTCGTGAAACGAATTTCTATATACAGCCGGAGGATGATTATAGTAAGGATTGGAGCGATGTATTGCACAGACGCGTGATACATCTCCATTTGGTTTAGTGTCGAGGTGGCTTCTCGGCAAGGGAGACATAAGGGTTTCTATTATGATTTATCCGTTTTAGATAGTCATAAGGTTGGAGACTCCGTCTTGGGTTCACTGTTAGTATTGCTCAGTTCAGTTATTATTATCAAGTTATATTTCACACTACGTGTACTTTATTATGATTTAATCGTTTTGAGTCTCATTTTCAATCAAATATATATCTATCTGTATGTGGCCTCACTAAGTCATTTGGACTTAACCCCTCGTTTCTTTCTGTTTATTGTCTCAGAATCAGAATAATGGGCATGCATAGGATGATTGCCGCTCTTCTAGTTGTTTATATTGAACTTCGTTTCACTTTGTCTTGTTATATAATCCGTAGTTTGCTATTTGATGCCACTAGTTGACTATTTTGATGTTGTATTCGGTTGCGCTATTTGGTTGTACTAAACATAGTTATATATATTATCCATGTTACATCTTTTACTCTGCCTGCACTGCGTATTGTTAAGTTAGGCATTCGTACTGGGTGTGAATTTCAAAATTTGTGTTCAGTGCGATCGTCGGTGGTCTCCAACCGTATAGGAAGATCATAGCGGAAGGGGTGCCACACAAACCCTCCTAAATTATTTATTAATAGTATAGATATTCACACATTTTTTGGCATGATTATTCTTGAATTCTCGACAAATGCCTGCACTTATTGACACGGATGGTGAGTATTTGTACATTAACTTTTATATGTGAAATATAATTCTAAAACGTTATTTTAGAATAATTATGTTATTTTTGGCCATTTTAAGATTTTTTAAGTGATACACTTGATATTTTAGAAGTACGCAATTAAGAACCCTGGGATCAAAATATCCATCCAGATATATATAAATCTAATATATATTTAAAATGAAGTCCAACTTTTGTGTTCATCCCTTACTTATGTGGACAATGTCATTTCACGATTTTTCAATGTAAGACCTTTTTCATATTTAATTACATTTTCAATCTTTATTTCACATTAAAATCTTTCTATAATTAAAATGATCTAATTCCATTACTTTCAAGCATATTTATGCTTAACTCCTTAAATTACTCATCATTACTTAATTATTTTCTTAAACATAATTTATAATTAATTCTATTAATTATTTTTCTATGATTAACTCTTTATCAATTAGTGCAAATTTTTGAATTTTGTCTATAAATATATATACATATTACCTTGACTAATTTTCCTTAATCAATTCCTATTATTTCTATACATTACTTAGTATCTATCTATCTATATATATATATATATTTTCCTAATCTAATCTAATCTAATATATATATTTAAAATGAAGTCCATCTTATGTGTCAATCCTTTGCTCATATGGACAATTAGATGGGCAAGTTGTCTTTTCACTATTTTGCCATATAAGACATTTTTCATATTTACATTTTCAATCTTTAATTTACATTAAAATCTTTCTATGATTAAAATTATCTAATTCCGTTACTTCCAAGCATGTTTATGTTTAACTCCTTAAATTACTCTTTATCACTTAATTATTTTTTAAACATAATTCATAATTATATCCATTGATTAGCTTTTCTATGATTAACTCTTCATAATTCATAATTCATATTTATGTCTATTCATAATTTTTGTGTGTGGGTGTGCGCGCAATAATGTACATAGTTGTATCTCAAAAAATTATTTCACACGACAAGAAAACTTTAATCTTAATTTCATTAATTCTTTTTAATTTATCATTTATTTTGATGTATGTGCATAGTATTGTATTTTTATTTATTTATTTTATATCTTAATGTTGTTTTTGCCCCCTAATTTTATTATTTTTTAAAATTTTTCTACAATGTTTTTTTTTTTAATTTTGTAAGTCATTCTATTAACAATAATGAGAGCAAGGAATTAATCTAAATAAAAATAAGACACGAAATAAGTAGACAGATAGATTAACTTTCTCTTTCATTAGTTTAAGAGATGTTCATATTAAGAGATATTATAAGAAGTTTAATAGTTAAATTTCAGAAAATGTTATTCTTTATATACCTTTAGTAAGTTGATACATAGTATACGCTTAAGTATCAAAATGAAACTTGTCAATAAATATATTTTAAATATTAAGAGGTTCTTGATAATATTAATATATAATCATATTTTATTTATTCTATTGATCAAAATATAAATTATTTTTAGATTTGTGATCTATTTACTTCTTTATCTTATCTTTCATGAATTTGTAGTAATCAAATTTGATATATATTTATAAGTTATTAACGATAGTATACTTTTAAAATAATATCAGACGTACCATGGGTTTATGCTGGTACTTCTTGGATGGAAAAGCAAACTGCATGTAAATTTAGATATATCCGAATTCAATGTTTAAATTAAAAATCATAGAAACCTAATTTTTCATACCAAAAGTGTGAGAGAGAATAGGTTGAGCACAACTCGACCAAAAAAAAAATGATTCTAATTATATTGTTGTCATTGAAATTTTATACCAAATATCAAATGACGTGTAATATTTTCTTTAAAAAAATAATTAATTATATTTTTTTATATTTTGAATTCTTTCAATATAAATTTCAATATTAAATAAAATATTTAATTGGCATGTTCAAATATTTGACAATAATAGTCATATTTTTCAAATAAGGAAGCAAAATATTGATATTTTGGCAACTTAAATCACATCTTGTGATCAAGGGAGTACATTATTAGCATATATTGAAGGGCCAATTAAATTGCACCACCTCATCAAGTGACTATGGCAAAAAACTCTCTCATGCACCTATAAATAAGGGTTCTCTTTACAAGCCAAAAACACAACTCAAGCATAAGAGAAGTCTTCTCAGATCTAGAGAAGTTAGAAGAAATCCCGAAATTTTTTCAAATTAAGCTCACGAAAATTCGAGGTGATTAAGGTGATACCCAAGGAGTTCTTTGTGGAGACCATCAGATCAAGGCATTTAATCGCAATTAATGTGCTAAGCCCGTCAATTTGTGTAATCCCCAAATCAACATCCACAGTTTTCAGGGGTGACACAAGACATACTTTGCGGAGATCATCAAAGGCGTTCAATCCACGATAAAGGTGCTAAGCACCCGAATTGGCATAACCCCCAAATTAACATCAACGGTGTTTAAGGTGAGACCTAAGGCATTCTTCATTGAGATTATCAAATGAGTGTGCTCAATCTGCATTCAATGTGCTAAGCCTATGAATTGAAATTTTATTCCAAATCAAAGTCAACTCAAGTCCCCATTCATAGTGTTGTTCGTGGCATAAATCAAAAGTTCCGATGTTAAATTTGTAACAGGGTGCTAAACCACGGATTAACGCTATTGAAAGATCAAATCAATTTCTAAGGAGATCAAACTATCATACCAGCTCTCGAAGTGTTCAAATATCCAATTTCCAAATTTGAAAGGAACAACCAGATGATCAAGTATAGAGATTGTACCCATACTCTTTTGATTAAATTCAATTTACATGAACTTTTTGTCTTAGTAGATAAAAAGACTCAGAATTTGTGTTACACATACCAAAGAGTGTGTTAATATCTGTAACATTATATAAAGAGAGAGTATAATTTAGTAACTATTTTTGGTCTAATACATTCTTTGGTCTATCAATTTATTTTTATTTTTATTTTCTGTCTTCACTCTCCTCTTCCATGTTCTTTATTATTTCTCCCCCTTTTCCTCTCCCCATATCACTCCTCTCTCTCTATCTTCTATCATCTCTTAATACTTTTCAATATTATTTTCTTTAACTTTTTTTTAATTGTTTTCCTGGTCTTTGATTTCAAATTATTTTATATTTATTTGTCACTAATTTTATAAATTTATTCAAAAAATTTAAATTTTTTTGATATTATAGATACAATCAAAAATGTAGAATGTCATTAAATTATGTATTTTTTTTATTATACACATATGTCGAATGTACCAATATTATTAGAGTAGATAATATTTTTAGGTGAATTATTCGTAGAACAATCATTTAAAACGTTCCCATCCTTATTGAGCTTGTGACTAATAAGATACACATAATAATATATGGTGCAAAAGTTTCAATCAGAAAATTATATACTTTTATTGCACCCTATAAAGTATTAAAAATGAAAATTTATCTAACCCATTGACAAATTAAATGTTAAATGCAGGAATTTTGCACATACTGGGATGAAGTGGACCTGTTGCAAATAAATATCTCTTTTACGATATATATATATATATATATATATGTATATATATTAATTTGTTTGATCTAGTTCATGTAAAGGGCAAAGAAGGACAAGATAGAAGCCCCAACAAATGTTCCCATGGTGGGGAAGGCAGCGATAGCATCACTTGATTCGACAATAGGTGCATCATCAGGCCCTGGGCCTGGGGCGGGTGCTTTGCGAGCTGCAACGAAACTCATGGAGGCAGCGGCAATGAGGGCAACGTAGGCGATCCTTTTCATGTCCATCTTGCTCTGCTGACGAGACTCAATGAAACTTCAAAGGGGCGCCGAGAACAAAGAAATCAGTGTATGTTGCCTTCCTTTTTTTGTGTTTTATTTATTTTGCTGCTGCATCCTTGATGCAAGATGGTGGCCTTTCAAGAGCTTTTTATAGCATTCAAATATCTTTCGTTAGATATAATTCGAGTGGTTGATATCTATCATGAATTTTTCTCCACAAACAATAGTATTTTCTCCATAAAATGTTGCAAATAAGGTGGAAAAATTAGAAATGCTAATGTATAACATAAATTGGCATGTTAAATGCCTAATAAATGCTTTATAAAATGCTCAGGCATTCATAGGAAACAATAAGCAGTAGAGTTGATGTGGATGAACAAATTACCCATACAATTGTATGCCTAATTCCCACTTGTCATGAATCAGGCCACATCATATTAGAGCTGTAGCTTCTTTTTTTTGTTTTTTTTCCCTTTTCCTTTTATAATTTTATAGATTTGTATCTTTGAAAATTATAGTTTTATACTTCACCTTCAGCACAAATCAAGAACAAAAAGAAAAAAGATATTATGTTTCGTTCATTGTTGTCACTGCACATCTATCCACATGTATATTTATATTTTTACTACTTATAGAACTATGAATGCGTTAATCGTTTCAAATTTCTTTAGTTTTTATGAGAACTAATATATTCTCAGTTCAGTTATATCTTAAATATAAGTAGAGTAGTTAAATAATAAACTGCACGCATATCCTTCTTAATAATCTATAATAAATTGGGCACTTTTAATTATTTATATTGAGTACGACAATTGATTTACATGTATATACACACACATACACACAGTCTTTCTTGCTTGGTTAATCATGGCCAAATTTCATTTATTACTTTTGTTTTGCAGCTTGAATTTTTGGATTGGACATAGTCAGTAGAGAGAAGGGACGCGACTCATAACTCCACAATGACGAGGGTGTCGTCGAATTGGGTGTGGGAGAATGTCATACCCCGATAGTTAAAGCACACATGGCCACGTCCGGAAGAAGGATGAGGACGTGTAGGTTTCGGAAGATTCTACACAAGCCTAGAACAAACTAGATAATTGTAAAATTGTATAGAATGTAGGAAAATTCTCTAGAACATTCTAGAAGGTAGGTTTTAGAATACTCTATTGTAAATATCTAATGGAAAAATTTAGAAAGTTGATCTTAGCCGTAGGATTAAGATGATCTCCACTGTCCATTGGAGGAAGTGGTTAGTATAAATAGGAGTAGGCTTTATTTGTAGATCATCGTAGGATTGAATGTAAGAGAATACACAAGAGTATTTAGGCAATCCGCTTGTATTTCTTTGTTCTCTTGTGCCATCTTTCTAAGTTCTTCACAGGAAGAGGCTTCCTTAGCTAGTTCGGAAGGGGTAGCGAGGAGCTAAGTGTCGCACGGGAGCTTGAGAAGCTAAGTCCATGACATAAGGTTCTATTCTATTGGCCTACCATATAGGATGGCGTAAGCCAATGGGTAGGGGAATGTGACACTTGTCAAAAGAACAAATATGAACATCTCCCTCACCCTAGTTTGTTACAACTATTAACCATTTTTACCCAGGCATTGTCATATATCACTATGGACTTCATAGAGGGTTTGCCAACTTTTGATGGCCGAATACTGAACAAACTTAATAAATATGCACACTTTATCTCCATTAGATATCCTTTTTTCAGTTGAACACATAGCAAAGCTTTTACTTGACAATATCTATAAACTCTATGGTTACTTGATAGTACTATATCAGATAGGGATAACGTGTTAACAAGACGTAAGCGCTGTTTGGACACTTAGGGGCATCCTTAGATATATCTACAACTTATCACCCTCAATCAGAGATGGCCAAACAAAAAGACTAAATCAATATCTTGAGACCTATCTTAGGTGTTTGCGTGAGTTTAAGCCAGAAAAATGGAACAAGTGGCTAGCTACGGGTGAATTTTTGTATAATACCAAACCCCATTCCAAGCTCTCCATGCTCTCTCCTGCCCACATCCCCTTCGGACCCTATGCACACACTTAGCACAAGAATCCACTTGATGTCTACAAAACAAAACCACCATCATAAATCACTTCAAGGAGAATCTGGCACACGCACAAAGTAGGATGAAAATTCATGCAAATAGGAATTGAACTGAAAGGAGCTTCCAACTCGGTGATGAAGTTTTCCTCAATAGACAAGCTTCAATTGCATTTCAAAGGCATCTCAAGTTGGAACCCAAATATTTTGATCCTTATCATTCAAAAAATTAGGTTAGTCATATATGAGTTGCAGCTTTCTCTTGGGAGCCAAATACACCATGTGTTTCATATTTCTTTACTAAAGAAGAAAATAGGGTCCAAACATACTCCTACCGCCAACTTACCAAACATGGACTTAGATGGCAATCATAGAACATATCCTGTGGCAATCTTGGATAAGAGGATGATACACGGGAATAACATTGCGATACCTCAGATTAGAGTGCAGTGGGCATATTCGTCACCCGAGTAGGCTACTTGGGAGGACTTCCGCTACATGCAAACTAAGTTCCCTGCATTTGGTCCTTGGGACAAGGATCTTCCCGGCGGGAAGGCAATGCAACATTCTTGTAACTCATTTCCAGATTAAAAGAGAACCATCAAAAGAAAAAGGGGAGAGCAAAGCAGAATCATAAATCCAGAGGAAACGATAGCGTTTTACTAATACGCTGGCAAGATAAAGGAGAGGCACATGGAACAATGGGAGTGTCAGATTGAGCAAGAAGATGGACGACTGTGATTGCTCCAAGCCTAACAAATTTGTAACAAGGCAGAATTTTGCAGAGACGGAATCAAATCTAGATGGATAAATTTTAACATATTTATTTCTTGAATTTCAATTTAAGTTGGAGCAATTTCCTGAATGTATAAATACACTTCCGAAAATGAATGAAAACATAGAAAATTGTCTCAAGCTTCTATCCCTCTATCTATCTCCCTCCCTCTCTCTCTCTCTCTCTTGTGACTATCTCTGTCTATTTTCTGCAATTCTTTTTCTTCTTCCTTTCTCAAACTTTTCACTAAATTGCACACAATAACAGTATTTCGACCATTCTTCCCTATTCAAGCAGGTAGAACAATACAACCCCATATCCACTTTCAGTCCTAAGAAAAATAACCTAATTTGACACATATAATATTTGTATACTTATTGTTACACCTCATAAGACGTATCTCAATAAACTATCCTAAAGTTGAACTACAATGTAGTTATGGTAACATTATAAAGTATCAAAATAGACTATCGCCACACTCAAATATATAACACTTTAGCTAGTGTAGCTAAAATCAAATTCGGCTTGGTTACACTGGATAGAGTACCATGTATTTGAGGGTCACAATAGTTTATTTTGATGCTTTACAGTGTCATAAAAGATACGTTTCAGTTGCAATTTTTGTATAGTTTATTAAGACACTTTTATGAAGTACCACTATAAATATACAACTAAGACACTTTTTAAAAGTATCACATTATATTTGTCAAATTAGATCAATGTTTTAGTAGAGTTTCTTAAAGATCTCGATTCAATTTCCAATGATATCAGCCATTTCTGGTGTCATGAGATGTTTAATTTCGTAGATATGGACAGAGAATTCACAATTGTTTAAGTCGACTTCCAACGGGTCGCCTGCTTCTTCCATAGGACTTAGAACAGGCAAATGCTTATCATAGGAACAGGGCCCATTGTCAAGAGATGATTTGCGCTCGGCTCGATGATTGAAAACCATACGAAAATGGCCTAGCTCGATTTTTTGCATCTCCACCCCCGAATCGGCTTGATTGAGCCCATCATTGTGGTCTTGAAATATTCAAAGTTGATGTTCTTTGGTGCCATTAAAAACGTTTTTACATTTTTGTTTAAAAAATAAAATTGTTGACGTCCAATATGAAATATTGTTAATTATTAATCTATTTATCTATCAATTTCATTATAGCATCTATTTTATATATGTACCAATTTTCACTGATTTTTCATTATTTAACTACATTTTCTCTTACGGGTTAATCAAAGCCACTAATCATAAATGAGGAGAAAATGAAAAAAAAAACAGAAAACATACCAAATCAATGAATGACAATATTTTTGCCTAGTGACCATGGCTAAAGAAAGCTACATAAGTTTAGCCATAGCAGGCATGTGCCTCAAATTAAAAACAAAAATGTTTGGCCAACGGTTCGCGTCAATATTTGATCTAATCAGGTATGTCATTGAATATGAGAAATTTTTAAGGGAAGAAAACCAAAGAGATCGTCACGGCAAGACCGCTCACTATCAAGTAGGCCTAGCTGAAGTTCAGGATGACATAGTCAGTGCCGAAATAAATCAGTATAAAAACAAAGTGGGCTTAACGCAAGTCGTTTGCCAAAAGAATACGGTATGCCCGACTTTGGTAAAACTAAGGGCATTACAACCTTACATTAAAATGCTTCCTGGCATGTTGAATAAGCCAAAGTTCAGTTCTGATACAGAAAGGCATTATGGTTTTGATGTATCAAAAATCGAAGCTATTTTCAATCATTTACTCGCTGATGGCAAAACCAAAGTGCCTACTGATCATAGAATGCCAACTGCTAAAGAGCTAGAAGGCAAAACTTACCATAAATTTCATAATGCATGGACTCATAACACCAATGACTATTTGGTTTTAAGAATATCGAAATTGACAAGGAGTTATTCCAGGTGAGCCATTCCAGGCGAAAGGAGTGAACATGGTCAATATTCAAGATGGACCAGTCGAAAAGGAAAACCAGTAAGAAAGGTACTTGGGCTTTTGTGCCAGATGCCATTCTGAAATGACAACAGTACCATGGATCTATTCAGCAGGAGCTTACTATCCATAGCTAGTTTCTCTATGATTCCACAATCGCCTATGGTGTCATATCCCCCTCACACACTCGGAGCGCATTGTGCCAATGACGATTCATTGCAACAAGGATGGAATAGAAGTAAGCGAGATCGAAGTCCACCCGAATGGTCGATAGAGAGTGGAGTGATAAAAGGAGGGCACCCCTTAGCCCACCTCCGAAGGCATGAATCAACTCAAGAACCGATTTATTCTAGGTTCATTAGGCCACCCTATAGTCCCAGAAGGACGCTGGACAACAGTAAGGCATCCTAAGTTTTCTAATGGAAGAAGTCCCCATGAGATGACACGAACACAGTAGTCGGAGATGCTTGTCATAACGCAAGAAGATTGAAATGCTCAATAAGGAGACAACAAGACCCACCAAGGGTAAAACAGTAATATTAACAGATCTAAAAGACAAGGAAATCATCCCAACTGGCATCTAGCTGGAAAAGAACACTGTCGTTCCAATGATGTTAGAAAGTGATGAATCAAATAATAACACCACAAGCAAATTAGAGGGTGTCGAAAATGAAGACCTATTGAGTGAATTGGTTGAGAAAATGAAAGAGTTAAATCAGATGGACAAAAAATTGCCAATAGAGACCACGAACATACCATCATCAAGTAGGTCTAGCCGAAGTTCAAGATGATCTGGTCAGTGTCGAAAACGATCAGTGGAAAAACCAAGTGGGCTTGCCCAAGTCATTTGCTAAAAGAACACGATATGCCCAGCTTTGGTAAAACCAAGGGCATTACAGCCTCCCATTAAAATGCCTCCTGGCAAATTGAACAAGCCAGAGTTTTGTTTTGACATGGAAAGGCGTTATGGTTTCGATGTATCAAAAATTGAGAATATTTTTGATAATTTATCGGCTGATGGCAAAATCAAAGTGCCTACTGATCATAGAGTGTCGACGGCCAAAGAGATAGAGGGAAAAACTTATTATAAATTTCATAATGCATGGACTTATAACATCAATGACTGTTTGGTTTTTAGGTGGATGACCCAAAGCTACCTGGACAGTGGCACTTTGCATTTCCAGCCAGAATGGATGAAAAATAAGATGGGAATCGACAAGGAGCCATTCCAAGTGGAAGGAGTGAACATAGTCAACATTCAGGCTAGACCAGTCGAAAATGAAAACCAGCGGAATGAGCAAGCAATGACGCAGTCAGAATGGTAGTTAGATTTTCGTGCCAGGTGCCATTCCAAATTGGCAACAGTGCCATGGATCTATCCAGTAGGAGCTTACTATACTTGGGCTAGCCCCATAGCCAATTTCTCTATGATTCTATAGTCGCCTATGGTGCCATATCCCCCTCACATACTCGGGGGACATTGTGCCAATGGTGATTAATTGCAACAAGATTGGAATAGAAGTACGCAAGATCAAAGTCCATCACGAATGGTCGACAGAAGAGCAGAGTGATAAGAGGACGGCACCCCTTAGCCCACCTCGAAGACGTTAATCAACTCGAGAACTGGTTCATTCCAGGTTTGTTAGGCCACCCACAATCCCAGAAGGACGCTGGACAGCAGTAAGGCATCCTAAGTTTCCTAATGGAAGAAGTCCCAAAGAGATGACATGAACATAGTATCGGAGATACTTGTCACAATGCAAGGAGGCTGAAATGCTCAAGAAGGAGACAACAAGACCCACCAAGGGTAAAGCAATAATATCGACAAATCCAAAAGATAGGGAAATCATCTCGATCGACATCCAGCTTGAAAAGAAGACTGTCATTCCAATGATGTTAGAAAGTGACGAATCAAAGAATAACACTACAAGTAGATTAGAGGGTGTCGGAGAGGAGGTCCTATTGAGTGAATGCATTGAGAAAATGGAAGAACTAAATCAGATGGACAAAAATTGGAGACCATGGACATACCATCATCCGGTGGCAACTCTGTTCACGTGGAATGCAACATGGTATGGGCATTCCCCTCTAATAGTATTGCTAACAATGATTCTAAAAAAGACACCGGAGACAATAGTGAGGTTTGGGATGATAGTTAACCCATGGCCTTCTTTATGATTAATTTTGAGCAAGCCATCCAGAAGAGTAAGATAGTCGAAGAGATCAAGGCTTTGTTCCAAAAGCTTCTGCCAAGCTTGGAAAAGCATGTGAAACCCCTCTTCGTGGTTGACCATCTCGATGGCAACCCTATTGGAAGAATATTGATGGATAATAGAGCTGCAGTGGATATGATGCCCTTCCAAACCATGAAGCACATTGGAAAGGAGAAGGTTGATCTCCTTAAAACAGACGTGGTAACTAGTAACTTTGCAGGTGGAAAAGCGGACATCATAGGCATCCTACCTGTCGAAGTAAGCATCGAAAACAAGACTGTCACCTCTGTATTTTTTGTGATAGACGCAAAGATGGTTTATATTACGTTGTTAGGAAGGGACTGGATCCATCCCGCCAACCTTACATCAGTTTCTAATAATTTTGGGGGATGGCGAGGATGAGCCAGAGATGGTGAAGATAGACAAGAGGTCGTTCACTGGCCAACATGAATGTAGTGGAAGCCAAGTATTACTTCGAAAATGTCGGACCCTATAGGTTTATGGGATAAGAAAAATATGGCCATTCATTTTGTGCCACTTTGTCGGTGGCACCAGTTAGTTTAGAGGTTGCCATGACTAAGGAAGTTACCAAGCCTTACAATATCAAAGAAAGGTCGTTTTGTATTTCTCAGGGTATGTGTCATGAATAAAGTCGAGATAGATGAAATTGTAATAAATCCAAATAACGTCTGATCAATAATAATAAATAAAACTTTGGTCTTATTGGCAAGAGACCTTTCCAATTACTACAATTGTAATGCGGATGTAATTTATGAGCACGATAAAAATCTCGCTTCGACAGATGAGATCACACTAAAAGAATTGAGTGCCGCTCCGGCAAAGCTTGATAACGTCAGAATCCAAGTACAAGATCCTGTCATCGAAGTGGAGCTTGGCAATGCAAACGATCATAGGCCAACATGTGTTAGTGCTTTACTCAGTCCCAAAAATAAAGAGGCCATGATCAACATACCTAAACAATATAAAGATTGTTTTGCGTAGAACTATGATGAGATGCCCGGTCTCAGCAGAAACTTGGTGGAATATCATGTACCCATTTTGCCTGGGCTTAAGCCACGAAAACAAATTCTTCAGCACATGTATGAAGAAGTCTGCATGTTAATCAAAGAGGAAATTTAGAAATTGCTCAAGGCAGACTTTATTGAAGTGGCCAGATACCCTGAATGAGTGGCGAATGTCGTGCCAGTCGTAAAAAAGAATAGCAAATTGAGGATTTGCATAGATTTCTAAGACTTAAATTTAGCATCTCCAAAAGATGAATGTACAATGCTAATGGCGGACAAGATGACTAATGTTGTTGCAGGACCTGAGTTTCTAACTCTTGTCGACCGTAGTGCAGGGTACAACCAAATCTTTGCAGCCTAAGAGCATATCCCAAAACTAGCATTCCAATGCCCTGGGGGCATTGGTACTTTTCAATGGAAGGTCATGGTCATGGTCTAGTCTTTTATATTTTTTTTTAACTAATCTTTGGCTTTTTTTCCTTTTTTTTTGTATTGAAAAGTATTTAGTGATTGAACAAGTAACTTATTAATTATAAAAAATATTTAATAAATTAATAGAAAAAACAAAAATTATCACAAAAATTTATTTACATAATTTATATTTAGAATTTTGCATAATTTATATTAGTTAAGTATTGAAAAAACTAATTCTTCAAACAAAAATTAAAGTGGTGCAGTGGTTTGATATTTTAATTTCAACCAAGAGGTTAAGAGTTTGAACCACATCAGATTCAAAAAAAAATAAAAAATTTTATTCTATGGCTAACAACTAGACATGAATCCAACGTTATTTAGCCACGGGCTAGCCATGGCAATCCACGACCTAGTTAGCCAAGGTCTAATCGTGGCTAGCCCGTGGCTAATAGCCACTGCCAGACCGTGGCTACCCCTCTCTAGCCATGGCTAATACAGATTGGTGGCCTTATTAGCCTAGTTATTTTATATTGAAATATTGTAAATTATCAATAACAATTATACATTGTTCAATTATTGATAAAACTATAATATAAGTTATGGCAATTGATCAATTATTAACTTTCAAAACTAGATAATTAACTCGTATATATAAACAATTGACAATAAACGTTGGACTGATTAGGAGTATACTTATATATGTAGTATAATCCAACATATTGTGATATTATAATAAAATGGTAAATTAAATGTAAAGAAATAATTATGAAAGTTAAGTTGTATATCGTCAAATAATTCAAACGATCATTCGTCATTGGAATTGATATTGAAATAAACATTGAAATATATCAATCATCTATATGAAATAAACATATATCAGTGTATTATATATCTAATATATGTTCTATATGCACACGTATATTTGATATATATATATATATATCTAATTATATATAAATACACCTATATATAAGTATATCTAATCTTATATGTATGTAATATATTGAATCATTTATTATATATATGAATATATATATATAATATACATATATTAGTTAAGTATAGTAAAAACTAATTATTAAACAAAAAGTTAAAGTGGTGTAGTGGTTTAATGCTCTAACTTCAACTAAGAAGTTAAGAGTTCAAACCATACCTGTTGCCAAAAAAAAAATCAAAAAAAACTTGGCCATGGATTTTTAGCCATGGTTAGCCACGGCCAATTGTTTGCTATGGCTAATTTAGCCACAGGCTAGTTGTATGCTATGGCTTGACCATGGATAATCCGTGTCTATTATCCATGGTCTAGCTGTGGGTAACTTAGCTACGGGCTAGTCCGTGGCTGAAAATTGGCGGCAAATTTCTCAACAATTTTAGCCACCAAAAATAGCCACAACCAATCTGTGGCTAAATTTTTTTCGTATTTTTTTAATCCGTTAAACACGGATTTTTTCCATGGCTAAAATCTGTGACTATTAGCTGATTTTCTAGTAGTGATCTACATTGATGATCTTATCATCAAGTCTACTAGATTCACTCAACACTTAGAGCACTTAATTAAGGCTTTTGAAAGGATGAGAAAATTTCAGTTTAAGTTGAACTTGCTGAAATGCGTGTTCGGAGTGGCTGCAGACCACTTTCTTGTGTTTTTAGTGCATAAAAAAGGGGATCGAAGTGGAAGCAATCAAGGCAAAGGCCATCCTGGCTGCCCAGCCACCTCGAACCAGGAAAGAACTTCAGCAAGTTCTTGGAAAGGTCAATTATTTGAGAAGGTTTATTTTGAACATGGGCAAGTATTCAAGAGGATCCTAACTTTCCCAAATGTAATAATGCTGCCATGAAAAGTAGAGCCGCTCAAGCTTAACATCTCAATAGCCAACGAGAACATTGGGGCCTTCCTGGCTCAAGACGATGAGGATGATCTCAAACGGGCTGTATATTACTTAAGCAGGCATTTGAGTGACACAAAACAAAGGTACCATCTGATCAAAAAGTTGTGTTTAACTCTTTACTTATTAAGCTGCGACACTCCTTGGTGCCATAAAGGTTCTTGCAATCAGTAGCATCAATATAATCAAGTACATGTTATCAAGATCAATAGTACGTGGTTGGATAGGCTGGTGGGCCATCCATCTCATGGAGTATCAACTATGATTTGTTCTACAGAAAGCTGTGAAGAGCCAAGCCTTAGCCTGATTTTCTCATTGATCACCCCAGTATCGAGATAAATGATGAATTGACTCAGCAAATCCGAATGCTATCAGTGTTTTTGAAGCCATAGGTTCTTCAGTTTAACCGGTCATGAATAGATAAAGTAGTTGGGGATGGCATAGTTGTCATTTTGCCATCAGGAATCAGGATTGGCATGGTGGTCCAATTCGAATTCCCATGCACTAATAATCAAGCCGAATACGAAGCCCTGATCCTTGGATTGGAATTATTACGTGAGTTTAGATCATCTAGTGTCAGCATAACAGAAGACTCGCAGCTCATTATTAAGCAGCTCCAAGGTACATTTCAGTGCAGAAACCCCATCCTTGATAGGTATATCTCCATGGTTAATGCATTGTTAATGGGGCTCGATAAGGAAATATTTCAGCATTTAGCAAGAAAGTCTAACTTCGAAGCCAATGAGTTGGCTCAAATAGCCACTCAAGCAAATTTGCCCAAAGACTGTATGGCCATCAGTTATACCTTTACAAGACAGGCCTATCATTCTCATTTCGAAAGAACCAACGTTTGCACCGTTGAGAGCACCATAAAACAACCTGAAGATTGGTGCAAACTAATAATAAGTTATCTGAAAGATCCCTCTTAGGAAGCACCACGACAAATTAGGATGAGGGCCACTAACTATGTAGTTATGGGAGATGACTCTTTATATAGATGAAGTCACAATGACATCCTCCTATAGTGCATCGGACAAGATGAGGCAATGAAAATCTTGATGGAAATCCACAAAGGAGTATGTGAAGCTTATCAGAGTGGCTGCAAAATAGCATGGTTGATCAAGTGATATGGCTATTTTTGGCCAAAGATGGTCTAGGATTGCCATTGGCTGGCCAAAGGTTGCGAAAAGTGCCAATTATACGGTCCAATTTAGAGAGTACCAGCTGAAGAAATGAATCTAATAATCAAACCTTAGCCATTTCAATGTTGGGACATTGACCTAATAGGAGCCATCCTTCCTCCCTATTTGAATCAGTATACCCATATTATCACTATCACTAACTATTTCACAAAGTGGGTGGACGCCATTTCCCTCAAGCAAATCGATCAGAGGACTGTAGTTAGTTTCATCAAAGAGCATCTAGTGCATAGATTTAAAATCCCTCAAACTATCATATGGATAAGGGGACCACGTTCACGGGATCTAAAATTCAAGCCGTCACCTCAAACTATGGTATTCAACTCACGCATTCCACGCCATATTATGCGCAAGGGAATGGGCAAGCTAAATCCACCAACAAAACTCAAAAGAACATCATTTCGAAGACGGTGGAAGGTAATCCCAGAGCATGGCATCTATTACCCTCTGAAGCGTTATGGGCATACTGGACTAGTAAACGTGCCAGCAATGGAACTACACCATTTCGGCTAACCTATGGCCACGATGCTATCCTATCGACAGAATAATCTTACCACTGATGAGTACCATTACAAAATGGTGGATGAACTTGAAGCCGTAGAAAACGTTACAATACAGGCATTAGATTCTATCAAAGCCCAAAAGAAATAGGTTGGGAAAGCATATGATAGAAAGGTCAAGGCCAAACAATTTCAGATTGGTGACCTCATTTGGAAAGTAGTCTTCCCTTTAGAAATGAAAGACTCTATGTTAGGAAAATGGAATCTAACTAGGAAGGCCCCTTTTCAATCCATTTGATAACTAAAGAAAAGGCTTATTTGCTAGAAAGTATAGACGGAGATGTACTTAAGGATCCAGTGAATGGCAAATACTTGAAAAAGTATTGCCCCACATTGTGGGAGACATTGCCGTTGGAACGCTGGAATAATCTAAGTCAAGATGGCCACTAAGGCCAATCGAACTTAGAGTCATTTTCTGTATTTTCAAGCAAATTATGTTATTGATGTGCTTAAAGAATTTCTTTTCCATATTTAGAATATTTTTTGAAGTAATCTTAACCCCAGCAAATCAAGTAACTCAATAAATCGAAATAAATGCATGCAAAATTGAGCTAAGAGTGGCTTGAAATGTCCCAAAGCAAGAAACAAAAACAAAAATTTATCTTTGGCAATCTGCCATTTTGAAAATGGCATGCAGGCTATAAAAGAAAACTATAAGACATTAGGGTTCTTGAGCCGCCGGGGCATCTTTCTCCTGGGCCACGCAGCTTGGTCCTGCTGCCTTAGCCACGGGCATGTTAGACATCAAAGTCACTTCTGTCAGAGGATCACCAGTAACGCCTCCTACTCCGGTAACCCATGCAGTCCCTTCACCTAAGAAATCTGCTCGGAATTAAGCAAAAATGAGGTAGAGAGAAGTAGTCACCTCGTCAACTCAGTAGAGGGAGTCTCAACTTGGTGTTTCCGGTCAAGATCTCTCTCTTTGGCCTATCGGTAAATTTGGATTCGAGCATTAGAACAGGCCTTGAGCTCTTCGACTCGTTGGAAAGATTAAGCATATGCTAGTCTACATCTATAGTGAGCATCCTCAGGCACTCTATTCCTGACAACCAGGCTATCTCGTTTAGTAGGCAAACCTTGCTGTTGCTTAGCTTTGTGGTTTAATTGAACTCAAAGCACTTTTAGGTCTTTGACTAATGGGCCAGTGCCAGAAACATAGGGAGTTTGGATGAGAGCATTGTTACTCTCACATTTTGATCCCAAGCCCGGGAGACCCCTTTCGAACTTCTCATAAAAACATTTATTGTCGGGAGCCATAGCAAGACGAGAAACATCCCTTCAGGATTTCCTTAATGATGTTCTTCCTAGTCCCAAGAATCATAGTGGCAGATTCAGCGTCCACCCTCGCCAAGAGTCCTTTGAGCTCTTGAAAGCAAGTGTCAGAAGGTAGGTGGCAAGTTCAGTGATGGGATCAACCCCTAGGATGGAGTTTAATAAGTCCATCACCATTTTGGCACTACTCAGTGGGATTGAGCCTGATAATGATCAAGGGAGGTCACTTGTAGGAAAAAAGAAAGTTAAATCACATAGCCAACGAGGAAAGGAAGCATAGTGAAGAAATGTTAATAGAGAAGCAATGTTACCTGAGAACTGCCAGCAAGGGTTTCTCGAAGAGAAAAAGCCCTCGAAATAGCTTGAGCAGCAGGCTATGGAAATCAAAGTTAGAACAGTGGAAGAATATAATTAGCTAGCATACCAAGAACGAGTGAAAGAAGAGGTACCTCAGTCATCTTAGCAGAAGGCGGAGGAGGAGGTGGCATCGCCATCTTTTCAGATAGGCGAATGTCTGAGATTTCAGTAGCCTCATCGACATCAGTATCCTCAGTTGGGGATCCCCGGCACTCTCAACCTTGGGGTTGGGACCAGTAAAAGCGGAAGGAGTACCAGGAGGTAAAGATTCAGGGCTAGAGGCAGGCATTACCAAGCGCCTTTTTGACAGCCATCTGTTTAACAAGTTTGGGCCTTAGGCTAGGGGCAATAGTAATAGAACATTTACTGCAACGAGGAGCTTGTGAATAAAAGAAATCAAAACGGTGAAAATCAACGAATTAGAAGGAAATCAGAAGACGGATACCTGGCTGGTAGCGTCAGATGCTATTGTCATCAGAATCGAACACCTCGATTACCCCTCAATCTTTTTGGAGTAAAAGTGATGGGTAGAAAGGTGACTACCCACCTGAATAGGGGCACGAGTAGGAATTGGATTAGAAGATGGAATAGGGATGCCACCGAGGATGGTAGCAGCAATAGTCACCATGGCTTCAATCTTCTTGCGTGAGCCTGGAGTCAAAAAGCAAGGCAGAGATTTAATAGCAAGACAAAGAGAGACCAAGAATAGCTTAAACAAGGATAAAGGTGATACCTTCCCTTTCTATGGTTACTGCATCACTCCGAAAAGGGGCAGCAAGGTCAAAGAGCTCAACTCAATGAACTGCCATAGGGTCATCTAGAAAAAGACCGCTGAAAGTGACTTCATCATGGAAGCTCATGGGCCTTTCAGGGGGAAGGTTAGATATGACCACCCAAGGGACAAAACCAGGTAGAGGGGGAGCAGTCAAATGTAGAGGTTTGTAAAACGTGGGCCAATTAGGTATTTTGTCCTCTAACTTCTTTCTAGCAGCATGGAAGTGCTTTTTTCCTTTTGCAATTAATCTCTCCTTTTTTTTCATAAAAAGTGATTGATTCCTACCTAGTGCACTCGTCTCGATTTAAAGGGTTTCATTTAACATTATAAAATTACTCAAATTGCTTAACACCTTTTTTGCCAGCGGCAGATCTGATTGACACAACCTCAGGGAAAGGCACGTTGGTGGCGACCTTTGGGGTAACGATCAAAAAGGTAAACTGGGCCACGACCACAGTAGGCAGGGTCAGTTCGAGAGCGCCTAAGGTACCCATGCCACTAGGATTAGAAGGATAAAGTAGCCCTAGGGGTCCATGGGGAAATAAATGAATTTGAATTCACTTAAAGGACGCCAGGAGCAGTCCACTAGACCCCAAAAAAAGATCAGCACCCCTATTTTTTAAACATATTCGGCTAAAAATGTGACGAATTGATCATCACAATGGGGGTGGGCAGTGACTAAACTAAGCCAAATTGGTGTGCCACATAATAAGGAGCATATGGCAGAAGGCGACGAGAGACCATATATTAAAAAAGAAAGTAGTGTGACAGGTCTCTCGCAACTGAAGTAAGAAGCCCATCTCCGTTGGTCATTGATATAGGAAGATATGGACCCATGGCAGTAAAACACCAGGTCACCACTGCAGAGGACATTCCACTCTGGCATGCTCCCATCCCCAGGCAAATAGAAGCGATCGAAGGCCTATTCTAGGTTGGTAGTTGAAATGGAGGTGCGTGCCAGAAAGATAGTAAAAGGTCCCCCTTCCATCTTCATACCGATGAATCTTGAGCATAAGCGGGGAAAGTAAGCTTGAAGCCGCAGTTGCACCTAACCAAAGACCCCTGTAGTGGATTTCCCTCTTCTTATGGCCTTGCTTATCATTGACCAATTTGCACAAACCCTTATAAACAAATGCTAAGACAACCGAGCCAAGTGCCAAATCGACACTTG
This sequence comes from Petrea volubilis, assembly GCA_026212405.1. NCBI lineage: Eukaryota > Viridiplantae > Streptophyta > Magnoliopsida > Lamiales > Verbenaceae > Petrea > Petrea volubilis. The sequence goes on from CM047878.1 coordinate 10,196,921, forward strand.
CAGCTAATGCCCTAGGCATATAATAACTCCATCGTCTGTTGGCAAGATTGGCTACAAAAAATGTATCTACATAGCCATAGTGCCAAAAATTGAATTTATCTAAAACATGGGTGGCCTTATTAATGAAATGAGAAATAATATGCCCATAACTAGTCATAGGCTTGTTGTCACGGGAGAGATGAGAGAGCTCCAGAATATCAAGGTTATCGTATTTTACCTCGACACCAATAGGGCGGTCTGAAGATCTAAACCCGGCCATTTGCTCCAATTCAAAGAGGGTAAGGGTCATGGGCCCCGTAGCAAAATGGAATGTATTATTGATTCTACACTAGAAAAGGGAGTGCAGACTGCAAAAACCCTAAATCGAGGTAGTGTACATGGTTTCGACCCAGTTATACTAGGTAACTTAGTCATGGTGAACGGAAGAATTAGGCGACCAGGGCCAGTTGCGAATGGAGGTGCCAAATACATGGCCCGTTGGATACGACAGGTGTTTCTCAAAGTTAGTAAGATCATGAGGATTGTTCTGGGGAGCTTCACCACCAAGAACATGTCCCAAAGAGTAAGAACCCTCATAAGCGAAAATAGTTGAGTTCTAGCATAGCAAAAAATGCTAGGGCTCAAAACTGGGGGAAATGAGCAGTGAGGGAGAGATAATTGGGGATAGCAAGACTTTAAAGTAAAAGTTGACAATTGGGGAAGAGTCCTAAAAAACCTGGGGATAAATACCGAGGGGTGGAAAAATGGAGGGAATTAGGAGTTGAAAATTAAGTGGAGTTCAGGAAGTGGGAGGATACTGGTGTAAGAAATGGCTAGTTTCAGGGGACTCAAAATGTGCGAACATGATGGTGCCAATAACGACCATAACTTGAATTTTAGCAAAATACACACACACACACACACACACACATATATATATACACGTATATATAGTAATAAATAGAATGAATAAATAATAAATATACTACAGGAAATTCAGTTTTGATATTTTGGGGCCTGATTACCAAGCATTATTGGTGGCATGAGGGCTATTGTTTTTACAGCAGTACGTTTTTCCAAGCAAGGAAACTTAAGTTGCCACATCATATATGGTAAGCATAAATAAAAAAGCCACCAAAATAATAGCACGAAGTCGGTGAAATTTTAACCAAGTTATTATCAAATCCTGCAAAATAAATTTTTATAAATTCAGAGTGGGCTGATTTTGGTTATTTTTACCCATGGCCCAATTAGCGAAAATAAGCAATAGAAAAATAAGATAAATGCAGTAATAAAGTCAAAATTAAATCACTTATTTTTAGGAGTTGTTAGGTAGGAATAACAGATTGGCTAAAGATAAAGCATGGTTATACCTAAATGTGCCTAAAATAGAGGTCATGTATTGCTGGAAATTTGAAATCTAGATAAGATGGCATAACTGCCGAAACTGAAATACAAGGATGGCCATTTATTTTAAATGGCCAAAGCCTGAATAAAACATTCAGCTCCAAGAATAAAGGAGTTCGGTTGCAGCTTGAAGGCTATAAAAGAAACTTGGATTCACTATTTGAAGGGACATCAACAATCATCCAACTATCAATCAACACAAACAACAATAACTCTCTTTCAATCAAGAAGTCATCACTTCCTTGAGTTTTTAGTCTAAATGAACAAAGATAAGCTTTAGTTCACTAGGTAGAAAATCATTACATGAATGTTTGTATCCTTACCCTATTTGGCTTGAAGTGAGGATATCAATGCATTCATTCTGTAACATCACGAGGTCGTAGTCAGTTACTCACTCGGATTGGGCTCGATTCAAGGTGAGATATCAATATGACGGAGTGGTACACCGTATCCATATCGAGCACATACATAAGAAAAAGTGCAAACGGAGTCAATCAATGTTTGTCGGAGTGATCAACCTCTGAATACATCTACATTTAGATATGGATGGAGTCATCAATGCGGTCCGACTTGTAGCTAGAGCTTTTGAAGCTGCTCAATGCATTTTAGTCATATATATGGCCCAAGTCATCAATGCATGTGTATGTGGTCGAGTCTTGTAAAGTCCAAGTGGTGAATAGCCATTGTTTTTTGAATACATTTTCTTTTCAATTAAAGCTTTTCAACCCTTTTCGATCCCTAGAGTACTAAATTGTTAAGTCCGACATTAACCCTCTGTTTGTATCTAGGATTTTGGTAAGGAAAATAGGATGGAAAAATTTTTTTGTGCTTGAAATGATAGTACTCTATGTTTTCATTTTTGATCCTTTTCATTTTCCTCTCATTTTTCCTCACCAAAATTCTTGTTCCAAACATAGCATAAGTTGTAGGCAAGCAGAACCTTAGGGGTCGTGTTTGCCTACTCCGACTCAATCGTTTTATTGGATAGAAGTCTTAGGCGTATCATATCTTTTCACTTCAAATCATCAAGACTTCCATTTGTGTGTTCTTGCACACTGGCATGCCCCCACTCAAACACAAAAACTCACTTTGAATTCAATGTTTTCCCATTGGACTTAGTGATTTCAAACCCTGAGTGGCCACGTCGATAAAAGTGCTAAAATTTTATGCAAACAGAATGAAAACATAGAAAATTCTCTCAAGCTTCTATCCCTCTGTCTCCCTCTTTCTCCCTTTTTCTCTCTCTGTCTCTGTCTCTATTATCTCTGTCTATATTCTGTAATTCTTTTTCTTCTTCTTTTCTCGAACTTTTTGCTAAATTGCACACATCTCAGTGTTTCGACCATTCTTCCCTATTCAAGTAGGTAGAACAAAACAACCTCATATCCACTTTCAGTCCTAAAAAAATAACCTAATTTGACACATATAATATTTGAATACTTATTGTTACACCTCATAACATGTATCTCAATAAACTATCCTAAATTGCAACTATAATGCAGTTATGGTAACATTATAAAGTATCTAAATATGCTATCGCCACGCTCAAATACATAACACTTTACACTATTAGAAAAACAACTAATAGCCAAGGATTTTATTCGTGGAAAAAATCCGTGTTTAGCCACTGATTAAAAAAAATACGAAATAAAATTAGCCACGGATTGCCCTTGCCTAAATTAGGCCGTGGCTATTTTTCGTGGTTAAAATTGGCGCAAAATTTGCTGCTAATTTTAGCCACGACTATACCATGGCTAATGGACACGGATTAGCCAAAGCCTGGCCATGGCTAAATTAGCTAGCCACGACCAAGCCATGACTAAATTAGCCACGGCCTAAATCTGTGGCCAAGTTTTTTTTTTTTTTTTGTTGGCATCAAGTATGATTTGAACTCTTGACTTCTTAGTTGAAGTTAGAGCATTAAAACCGCTACACCACTTTAACTTTTTGTTTAATAATTAGTTTTTGCTTTACTTAACTAATATATGTATATTATATATATTGATATATATAATAAATGATTCGATATGTTACATAAATATAAGATTAGATATACTTATATATATGTGTATTTATATATAATTAGATGTATATATATATCATATATATATATATGTACATATATAACATATATTAGATATATAATACACTGATCTTTTCAATGTTTGATATATTTCAATGTTTATTTCAATATCAATTCCAATGACGAATGATCTTTTCAATTATTTGACTATTTATAATGTTCTATTGAGTTAATATACAACTTAAATTTCATAATTATTTCTTTAGATTTAATTTACCATTTTATTATAATATCACATCATGTTAGATTATACTACATATATAAGTATACTCCTAATCAGTCCATTTCAATGTTCGTTGTCAATTGTTTATGTATAAGAGTTAATTATCTGGTTTTAAAAGTGTATAATTGATCAATTTTTATAACTTATATTATAGTTTTATTAATAATTCAATAATGTATAATTGTTAATGATAATTTACAATATTTCAGTGTAAAATAATAGGCTAATAAGGCCAGAGTGGTTCAGCCATGGTCTGGCCGTGGCTATTAGCCATAGGCTAGCCACGGTTAGACCGTGGCTCAGTTAGCCACAGCCAGGCCTTGGCTAGCCCGTGGCTAGTTGTTAGCCACAAAATAATTTTTTTTTATTTTTTTTGAAATTGATGTGGTTCAAACTCTTAACCTTTTAGTTGAAATTAAAGAATCAAACCACTGCACCACTATAATTTTTTGTTGAAGAATTAGTTTTTGATATACTTAATTTTTGTGAATATAAATTATCAAAATGAATATTTGTGATAATTTTTGTTTTTGCTATTAATTTATTAAATATTTTTATAATTAATAAATTACGTGTTCAATCATTAAATGCTTTTCAATAACAAAAAAAGAAAAGCCAAAGATTAGTAAAAAAAAAATAAAGGACTGGACCATGACATATATAACATGATATATATATATATATATATATATTGGATTTTCAAAATATTTTAAGGCTACAACTCGAATAAGATTTCATATTTCAGTTGGCATTTTATCTTTTATTTCATAATGTACATTTATGCTATAGAAATATGTGTTTAAAATTATTTTCTTAATAAAACACTTAATTTAGAATATTTACAATTGATTTATAGTCATGCAATAAAGTAGAAATATAAAAATGAAACACTTATTTGGAATATTACTTGTCAACATAAATGATTTCATTAAATTATGAAAGTTATCCCATAATATAAAGATAGAGTTATACTATACATTTATGAACAAAAAAAGAATAAAGCGAGTTTGATTTAACTAGTGATCAAACATTGTTTGATATAACTTGTCAAAAATTAATTTAAATAACTAATTCAACAAAATAAATTCAAATATGTGATTTGTGTATTTAAATTGATTTAGATTATTATTCATTTTACTCAATAGGAAAATAAAATTCGAATTTGAAATTGTTGAAATAAATATTAGCCACGGCCTTGTATTTTCTAGAATTTAGTAGCCAAATTGGCCATGGTCTGACGGTGGCTAGAAATTGGTGGCCATTAGCCATGGCCAGGACGTGGCTGAGTAAGGTCGTGGCTAAAATTAGTCGCGCCACTTTTAGCAATGAAAAAAATCCGTGGCTAATCTGTGGCTAATTTTTTGGGCCACGGATTTTTGCCAAAATCCGTGGGTAAATTTGTTTTTTCTAGTAGTGTTAGCTAGTGTTGCTAAAAAAAATTTAACTTGATTACACTAGTTAGAGTACCATATATCTAAGTGTCACAATAGTTTATCTTGATACTTTATAGTGTTATAAAAGATACGTTTCAGTTCAAATTTTTGTATAGTTTATTAAGAAACTTTTATAAAGTGCCTTTATAATATACGATTAAGACACTTTTTAAAAGTATCACATTATATGTGTCAAATTAGATCAGTTTTTTAGTATAGTTTCTTAAAAATCTCGATTCAATTTCCAATGTGTTTGGGCCCAAAAAATGAATTTTTTCAGAGTGGGCTGGTTTTGGTTATTTTTACCATGCCGAAATAAAACTAACAAGGCCAAGTCACTTCGACACAAGTAGACCAAGCCCGTGTTAGAGGCCCAGGCCGGAATGAATTGAAAGCCCATGGCCCAGTTAGCGAAAAATAGAAAATAGAAAAATAAGAATAATCAAATCGCTTATTTTTAGGGGTTGTTAGATGAGAATAACAGACTAGATAATGATAAGGCATAGTTATACCTAAACAAGCCTAAAATAAAGGATATGTGTTGCTGGAAATTTGAAATCTAGATAATATAACATAACTGCTATGTCCTAGAAGTAAAGGCTGCCATCCTTTTCGGATGACCAAGTTGGAATAAGATAGCCAGCTCCAAAAATAAAGGAAGATGGTTGCAGCTTGAAATCTATAAAAGGGAGTTGGATTCACCATTTAAATCACACAACGTCAATCAATCAACACAGCACAACAACTCTTCCAATCAAGAAGTCAACACTTCTCTGATTTTTTTAGTCTAAATGAACAAAGATAAGCTTTAGTTCAATAGGTAGAAAACCGTTCCCTGGATGTTTGTAGCTATACCTCATTTGGGTCAAAGTGAGGATATCAATGCATTCATTTGAAAGCATTACAAGGTTGTAGCCATCACTCACTCGGATTGGACCCAATTCGAGGTGAGATATCAATACGACAAAGTTGTACCCTATATCCATATCGATCACACGCATGAAAAGAAGTGCAAACAAAGTCAATCAATGCTCGTTCGAATAAACAACCTCCGAGTAAATCCACGAGTAGATGTGGCCTGAGTCATCATTGTGGCCGATTCATAGCTAGAGTTATTAGGGACTGCTCAATGCATCTTTGTTACAGATATGGCTTAAGTCATCAATGCGTGTGTCTGTAGTTAAGTCTTGTAAGGTCCAAGTGGCGAGTAGAATACATTCTCTTCTCGATTTAAACTTTTCGACCCTTTTCGATCTTTAAAGTACTGAATTGTTAAGTCCTACATTAAGTTGTAGGCAAGCAGAGCTTTTCAATAAGAAGTCTTAAGAGTATCACATCACTTTTTCATTTCTAATCATCACGACTTTTGACACGCCCTCGCCCGAATACTAAAAGCTCACTTCGAATTTACTGTTTTCCTATCGAAATTAGCGAATTAGAACCCCGAGGGACTACTTTGGCCGGAACACTGAAAATTTATGCAAACGTATGTTTTTGGCACACCCGATAGGATAGTACTTAAGGCTTCAAAATGGTTTTGTTAGCATTTAGGTCTTAGGAAGCACGTTTTACTTCGGTCAATTGAATATTTACATTCTCTATTGAAAAATCACAAAAATTAAAAAATCAAAATTCATAAAACGCAAGTTATGGCACCACCATACTTAAGGATCCAAACTCAAGTTGAGCCTAGTTCAGACAGTGAGAATGAGGCAAGTAGTGATTGGAGGAAGAGATGAGTGGACATAATCCACCTCCCAACGTTCAGGCTATCATTGACAGACTCAAACGAAATCAGAAATTACCTGAAGAGGCACCGATTCAGGAAGCACCCGCCATGCTGGCCGGAGTGGCCAATTGTGGCGAATACGCATTATATGTGATGGAAAAGTGGATCACGGAATTTAACCAAAGATTTCAGGAGTTGATGGAGAGACAATGCAAAGATTTAACGAAAGAAGCTTTTTTGTGATATATTAAGCTAAAACTTGGGTCTGTTCCCGATTGGCCAACTATGGAGAGTCATTTCTATCGACTACCCCTTGAGGTATCTATATCGGAATTGACCAATATGACACAAATGCCCGGGGAGTCAACCAAAGAATACATGGGGAGATTCGTTCAGGCCTGCCATTTTTGCCCAATGATCATGGCTGAAGAAAGTTACATAAGTTTGGTTGTAGGAGCCGTGCACCTTGAATTAAAAAAGAAAATGTTTGGCCAGTAGTTTGCATCACTATTTGACTTAATTAGACATGTCACCAAATATGAAAAATTGTTAAAAGAAGAAAATCAAAGAAGTCACCACGGCAAGGCCACTCACTATCAAATAGGCCTAGCCGAAGTTCAAGATGGCCTGGTCAGTGTTGAAAAAGGTCAATGAGAGAATAAAGTGAGCCTAGCCCAAGTCGCATTACAGCCTCACATTAAAATGCAGCCTAGCATGTCGATACGCCAGAGTTCTGTTCTGATATGGAGAAGTGTTACGGGTTTGATGTATCAAAAATTGAGGCTATTTACGATCATTTATTGGCTGATGGCAAAATCAAAGTACCTACTGATCATAGAATGCCAACAGCTAAATAGTTGGAAGGAAAAACACATATCGTAAATTTCGTAATAGCGTGGACTCATAACACTAATGACTGTCGGGTTTTCAGGTGGATGATCCAGAACTGCCTAGACAATAGCACTTTGTGCTTTCTGCCAGAATGGATGAATAAAAAATGCGAATTGACAAGGAGCCGTTCCAGGCAAAAGGAATAAACATGGTCAAATTTAGGATGACCCAGTCGAAAAAGAAAACAGCTGAATGAGCAAGCAATAATGCAGTCAGAATCGCAATTGGGCCTTTCCAAAATGGCAATAGTGCCTATAGATCTATCCAATAGAAGCTTTACTATCCTTAGGTCAATCATATGGCTAGTTTTTCTATGGTTCCACAACCACCAATGGTACCATATCCCCCTCAAATACTAGGGGGGTATTGTGCCAATAGCGATCCATCGCAACAAAGTTGGAATAGGAATAAGAGAGATCGAAGTCCACCCTAGAGGGTCGACAGAGAGCACTGTGATAAAAGAAGAACACCACCTAGCCCACCTCGAAGACGTGAATCAACTCGAGAATCGGTTCATTCCAGGTTCATTAAGCTACTAGCAGCTCCAGAAGGACATAGGACAGCAATAAGGCATCCTAAGTTTCCTAATGGGAAAAGTCCTTGAGAAATGACACGAGCTTAGTATCGGAGATACTTCCGACAACGCAAGGAGGTTGAAAAGGAAACAACCAGACCCACCAAGGGTAAAGCAGTGATGTCGACAGATTTGTAAAAAAGGGAAATTATACTGACCGGCAACATATTAGAGAAAAAGACCATTGTTCCAATAGTATTGAAAAGTGATGTGTCGAAGAATAATACCACGAGCAGGGCAGAAGGTGTCGGAGAGGATGACCTATTGCGTGAATGAATTGTCGAGAGGGAAGAACTAAATCAGATGGACAAGGGATTGCCAATGGAGACCACAGACATACCATCATCAAGTGGTGATACTATTCACATGGAATGCAACATGGTGTCGGCATTCACCCCTAGTATTACTGCTAACAATGATTCTAAAAACGACACAAGAGAAAGCAGTGAGATCTGCGGCTTTCTTTGTGAACAATTCTGAGCAAGTGATCTAAAAGAGTAAGACAGTCGAAGATATCAAGTCTCTGTTCCAGAAGCCTCCGCCAAGCATAACGAAGCGTGTGAAGCCTCTCTTCATGGCTTGCCATCTCGATGACAAGCCTACTGGAAGAATGCTGGTGGATAATGAAGCCTTTGTACATCATGCCCCTCTAAACCATGAAGCGTATTGGGAAAGAGAAGGCTGATCTCCTCAAGACAGATGTGGTAATTTGCAATTTTGCAGGAGAAAAGGCAGACATCATGGGCATTTTGCCTATCGAAGTGAGCATCAGGAACAAAACTGTCACTTCTGCATTTTTGGGATAGATACGAAAACTTCATACAATGCATTGCTAGGAAGAGACTGAATCCATTCCGCCATGTATATCCCTTCACCCTTACGTCAGTTCTTAATATTTTTGGGAGATAGCAAGAATGAGCCAGAGATGGTAAAGGCCGAAGAGAGGCTGATCATGGCAAATGTAAATGGGTGGAAGCCAGATATTACTCCGACAATGTCTGACCCTACAGGTTTGTCGAACATGACAAATGTGGCCATCCGCTTTGTGCTACTTCGTTTGTGGCACGAGCTAGTATAGAGGTTGCTATGACAAAGGAAGTTAGCAAGCCTAGCAACATCGAAGAGAGGCCACTTTCTATTTTTCAAGATATTGGTCATGAATAAAGTCGATATAGATGAAGTTGTAATAATTTTGGATAACACCGGATCAATAATAATAAATAAACTTTGGCCTTATTGGCCAGAGACCTTTTCGAGTACTATAGTTGTAATGCGCATGTAATATATTAACAAGATAAAGATCTCACTTTGATAGATAAGATCATACTAAAAGAATTAAGTGCCGCTCCAGCAAAGCTCAATGGCGTTAGAATCTAAGTTCAGGATCTTGTCATCAAAGTGGAGCTTGGCACCGAAGATGATGATCGGCCAACATACATTAGTGCTCTATTAAGTCCTTAAAATAAAGAGGCCATGATCCACATACTTACACAATATAAGGATTGTTTTGCGTGGAATTGCAATGAAATGCCCGGTCTCAATAGGGACTTGGTGGAACATCATATACCCATCTTGCCTGGGTTGGAGCGATGAAAATAGCCTCTTCGAAGCATGTTTGAAGAAGTCTATGTGTTAATCAATGAGGAAATTCAGAGATTGCTTAAGGCAGAATTCATCCAAGTGGCCAGATACTCTGAATGGGTGGCCAATATCATGCAAGTCATAAAAAAGAAAGCCAAACTGAGGATTTGGATAGATTTCAAAGATTTAAACTTGGCATCTCCAAAAGATGAAAATATGATGCCAATGGCTAACATGATGATAGATGCCGTCGTAGGACATGAGTTTCTAACTCTTGTCGACGGCAATGCAGGATGCAATCAAATCTTTGTAGCCGAAGAGGACATTCCGAAATTGGCCTTAAAAATGCTAGGGCTACATATTTGAGAGTCATGAATAGCATTTTTCATGACTAGATGAATGACTTCTTTAATATCTACATTGATGATCTCATCATTAAATCTACTAGCTTCGCTCAACATTTAGAGCACTTGGTTAAGGCCTTTGAAGGGATGAGGAAATTCCAGTTGAAGTTGAACATGCTAAAATGCGTGTTCGGAGTGGCCACATGCCACTTTCTTGGGTTTTCAGTGCATAGAAAGGAACCAAAGTGGAGGCAAAGAAGCCCAAAGCCATTCTGGCCGCCCAGCTACCTTAGACCAAGAAAGAACTTTAGCAGTTTCATGGAAAGGTCAATTATTTGGGAAGGTTCACTTCGAACCTTGCAGGAAAGACCAAGATTTTCTCACCTTTATTAAAATTAAAGTACCATGACCATTTTGAATGATCAAAAGAACACTGTCAGGCATTCGAGAGCATCAAGAATTCTTTAACTTCCCCAACTGTGATGATGCCACCTCTAAAAAGAGAGCCACTCAAACTATATATTTATACAGCCGACAAGACCACTAGGGCCTTCCTGGCTCAAGATGATGAAAATGGTCTCAAACGGGTTGTATTATTTAAGTAGGCATTTGAGTGACACGGGACAAAGATACCATCCGATCAAAAAGCTTTGTTTGACTCTATACTTTGGCAAGTATTAAGCTACGACATTACTTGCTGCGAGTAAAGGTCCTTGTGATCAGTAGCATCAATGTAATCAAATACATGCTTTTGAGATCAATAGTACATGGTCGGATACGTCATTGGGCCATCTACCAGATGGAATATCAGTTGTAATTTGTTCCAGAGAAAGCTGTGAAGGGCCAAACCTTGGCCAATTTCCTCATCGACCACCCCAGTGTCGATATGAATGACGAAGTGACTCAACAAATCGATATGCTATTAATATTTTTGAAGCCATGTGTTCTTTAGTTCGACGAATCTCGAATAGACAAAGCATCTGGGGTGAGCATAATTGTCATTTCGCCATCAAGAATCAGGACTAGCATGGCTATCCAATTCGATTTCCCATGCACCAACAATCAAGCCGAATATGAAGCTTTGATCCTTGGAATGGAATTATTACGTGAGTTAGGAGCATCTAGCATCAACTTAACCAGAGACTCCTAACTCGCCATTAAATAGATCCAGCGTACGTTTCAATATAGAAACCCCATCCTTAATAGGTACATCTCCACGGTTAATGCATTGTTGATAGGGTTTGACAAGGTAAAAATTCAACATGTGGCTAGAAAGTCTAACTTCGAAGCTAATGAATTGGCTCAAATAGCTGCTGGAGCAGAATTCCCTAAAAATCGTATGGTCACCAAATATACCACCACAAAGACAAGCCTATCCCTTTCATTTTGAAAGAACCAACATTTGCGCCATTAAGAGCACCATGAAACAACCTACAGATTGGCTCAAACCTAATGCTAGGCTATTTGAAGGATCCCTCCCAGGGAGCACCTCGATAAATCAAGATAAGGGCCACCAACTACATGGTCCTGGGAGATAACTCGTTATATCGTCGAAGTCAGGATGACGTTCTCCTACAGTATGTTGGACAAGATGAAGCAATTAAAATCATGATGGAAGTCCACGAAGGAGTATATGGAGCTAATTAGAGTGGCTGCAAAATGACATGGTTAATCAAGTGATATGACTATTTTTGGCCAAAGATAGTCTAGGATTGCCATTGGCTGGCCAAGGCTTGCAAAAAGTGCCAGTTACATGGTCCGATTCAAAGAGTGCCAGCGGAAGAAATGAATCTGATAATCAAACCTTGGCCATTTCAATGTTGGGCCATCTACCTAATAGGAGCTATCTTTCCTCCCTTTTCGAAACAACATACCCTATATTATCACTTCCACCGACTATTTCACTAAATAGGTGGAGGCCATTCCCCTCAAGCAAACCGATCAAGGGACGGTAATCAGGTTCATCAAAGAGTACCTAGCACATAGATTTGGAATCCCTCAGACTATCTAATAGACAAGGGGACCAGGTTCACGGGGTCTGAAATCCAAGCCTTTGCTGCAGAATATGGTATTCAACTTATGCATTCCACACTATATTATGCACAAGGGAATGGCAAGATTAGTCCACCAAAAAAACTTTAAAGAACATCATGTCGAAAATGGTAAAAGGTAATCCCAGAGAATTGCATCTACGGCTCTCTGAAGCGTTGTGGGCATATCGAACTAGCAAATGTACCTGGCATGAGAACCACCCCATCTCAGTTAACTGATGTGGTCCTGCCTATGGAAATTAATGTGAGATCTGCACGAGTAGCTCGACTAAAATGATCTCACCACGGAAGAATACCATTGAAAAATCGTGGATGAACTCGATGCTGTAGAATACAGGTGTTAGATTCCATCGAGGCCCAAAAAAAAAAAACCAAATTGCCAGGGCATATGATAGGAAGATCAAGGCAAAATGATTCCAGATTGGTGACCTCATTTGGAAAGGAGTCTTCCTTTTGGAAAAGAAAGACGCTATGTTAGGAAAATGGAGCCCTAACTGGAAGGCCCCTTTTTTATCCATTCGATAACTAAGGGAAGAGCTCACCTACTAGAAAGTATAGATGGAGACTTGCTCAGGGATCTAGTCAATGGAAAATACTTGAAAAAAGTATTACTGCACACTATGGAAAACACTGCCATTAGAACGCCACAATAATCTAAGTCAAAATGGCCTCTGAGGCCAATCGAACTTGGAGTCATTTTCTATTTCAAATTAGTCATATTATCGATGTGCTTAAGGGATTTCTTTTCCACATTAAAAATGTTTTTTTGAAGGAATCTTAATGCAAGCAAATCAAATAACTTCATACATCGAAAGAAATCGGAATAGCTGCAAAATTGAGGTAAGAAGTCGATTGAAGCATCCCAAATCAAGAAATATAAACCAAAACATTACCTTCAGCAACAATCTGCCATTTTGAATGGTACGCATGCCATAAAAATAGGTTATAAATCATCATAGTTGTTGAACCGCTTGGCCCTATCGCTTCAGTTGTAGGCTGGTTAGGCGTTGAAGTCGCTTCCGTCGCACTGGCCGCCAGCAACCCCTCCTACCCCACTAACTGAGGAGGTCCCTTCACCCAAGAAGTCTGCTTGAAATCAAGCAAAGAAGAGCTGAAGGGAAGTGGTCACCTCATCCAGCTCATCAGAGGCAGTTTCAACTTGGCACTTCTGCTCGGGGCCCTACTCTTTAGCATATTGGTAAACTTTGACTCGGGCATCAGAGCTAGCCTTGAGCTCTTCGACCTTGTTAGAGAGATTGAGCATTTTCTGGTCTACCTCCTCAGTGAGCTTCCTCAGGCGCTCCATCTCGACGACTAGGCCCTCTCTCATTTAGTAGCTAAATATCGCTACTGCTCAGCCTTCTGGTTCAGTTGAACCTAGAGTGTTCTCAGGTCTTCGACCAATAGTCTAATACTGGAAATGTAAGGAGTTTGGATAAAGCTATTATTGCTTTCACATTTTGATCCCAAACTGGGGAAAATCCTGTTGAAGTCCTCATAAAAACTGCCTCTTGCTAGGAAGCCATAGCAAGGCGAGAAACCTCCTTCCAAATCTCATCGATGAGAATCTTGCTAGTCCCAAAAATCACAAGGGCATACTCAGAATCCACCCTCGCAAAGAGCCCATTGAGCTCTTGAACACGAGCATCAGAGAGGTGTGGAAACTTTGGGAATGGGGTCATTCCCCGAGATGGAGTCCAACAAATCTACCACCGCTTTGGCACTACTTAGCGGGGTTAAGCTCGACAGTGATTGAGGAGAGGTCGCCCATGGAAAAAGATGAAGTTAAATCATAGAATTAGCAAAGAAACAAGGTAGTAAAGATGTGTTAGTGGAATAGCGATGTATTCCTGAGAGCTACCAACAGAGGTTTCTAATAGGGATGAAGTCGTTGAAATAGCCTGACCAACGAACTGAGAAATAGGCTATAAAAATCAAAGTCAGGACAATGGAGGAATGCAGTTAACATGACAAGGACAAGTAGAGTGAAAGTTACATTAGTCATCTTAGCAGAAGGTGGACGAAGAGGTGGCATCACCACTCTTGCAAGTGGGCGAATGTTTGAAACTTTAGCAGGCAAGCACCCTGCCGCAGTCAGATCAGCATAAACCTTGTCGATGGTCTCATTGACATCGGTCTCTTCAAATGGCGATTCCTCAAAACTTTCAGCTTGGGGGGTAGGACCAGTAGAAGCAGATAGGGTAGCAGTATCAGAAAGCTTAGGAGTAGATGCAGGAATCACCAAGCATCTCTTCATTGCCTTTTGCTTAATGCACATAGGCCTCTGACCAGGAGCAGTAGTGATGGCATGTTTACTCTCATGAGGCGCCTGCAAATAAAAGAAATCCAAATGGTGAAAATCAAAGAAGAAGAAGGAAATTAAATAGAGGATACTTGACTGGTAACATCAGATTCATCATCATCAGAATCAGACACCTTGATTACCCCTTCAATCTTTGTGGAGTGAAAGTGGCGGGCGGAACGATAAGTACCCACTTGAACAAGGGTTGGGGCAGGAGCTGGATCAGGAGGCGGAATGGGGATGCCAACAAGGATGGCAGTAGCAGTGGTTACCATGGCTTCAATTTTCTTGTGCGAACCCGGAGACAAAAATAAAGGCAGGAAATTAATGATGAGACAAGGAAGGATCAAAAACAGTGGAAACAAGGATGAAGGTGATACCGTACCCATCTATGGTTACTGCATTATTCCGAAAAGGGACAGCAAGTCCAAAGAGCTCAACCCGACCAAATCTCGTCGGGTCATCAGCAAATAGGCCGCTGAAGGTAACCTTATCATGGAAGCTCATGGGCCTTTTGAAGAGAAGGTTAAGTATGACCACCCAAGGAACAAAATCGGGTGGAGGGGGAGCAACCAAGCATAAAGGTTTATAAAACATAGACCAATGCGGGGTTTTGTCCTCTAACTTCTTCCTAGCAGCATGAAAATGTTCTTTCGCCTTTACAATTAATCTTTCTTTCTTTACATAAAAAGTGAATGACGCCTGCCTAATACACCCATCTCGATTTAAAGCATACGACATTATAAAAATGCTCGAGTTGCTTAATACCTTTTTTGCCAGCTGCAAATCTGATAGACACGTCCTCAGAGAAGGGCACGTCAGTGGCAACCTTCGGGGGCATGATCAAAAAGGTGAACTGGGCCATAGCAGCGTGGGCAAGATCAGTTCGACAGTGATTGAGATACCCCTACCACCAAGCCTGGAAAGTCATAGTAGCCCTGGGGTCCCTGGCAAAGTAAATGAATTCTGATTCATTTAAGCGACGCCAGGAGCTTTCTGTTAGACCCCTGAAAGCATCAACACCCCTATTCTTGTACTTGTTTAGCTTAAATCTCGATGAGGGCAATTGGGGCAGGCAAGGACTGAACCCAACCAAACTGGCATGCCACATAACGCGGAGCATATGGCAGAAGACGGCTAGAGACCATATTATCAAAACGGAAGCAATATGGCAGGTCTTTAGCACGCTAACGTCTCGAGGAAGGTAGAAACAATCAAAAGCCCATTTGTGGTTGGCAGTTGAAATGGAAACGCCTGCCAAAAAGGTGGCAAATAGCTCCTTTTCATCCTCATGCCAACTAATTGGGGGAAGTAGGCCTGAAGCCACATCTACACCAACCAAAGACCTCTTTGGTAGATTTCCCTCTTCTTAGTGTCTTGCCTTGCTTTGACTAACATGCGCAGACCCTTATAGACAAAAGCCAACACAGCCGGACCCAAAGCCAACTTGGCACCTGCAGCCAACGGCCCAGCCATATAGTAAAATTCCATGGTCTGTTGGCAAGACTGGCTACAAAAAACATATCTATATAGCGAAAGTGCCAAAAATCGAACATGCTATTCATCGGAGACCGCGGTGGCCTTATTCACAAAGTGAGAAATAATGTGCCCATAGCTGGTCATGGGTTTATACTGGCGGGAAACGTGCGAGAGCTCCAGAATATTGAGGTCATCATACTTTACCTCGACACCAATAGAGCAGCCAAAAGATCTGAACTTGACCAGCTGATCCAAATCGAGGAGGGTTGGAGTTGGCAGGCAATAAGGATGAGGATGATAGAGTCATGGGCCCCACAACAAAATGATATGCGCTGTCGATTCAGCAACAGAATGGCAATGACACCTTTATAAACCCTAAATCAAGAGGTAAGGGATTTTAGAGACTTTTAATAGGCTTATAAATCCCAATATTCTTCCACAATTAGCTGTGGACGGCCTCAACTCGACTATACCAAGTCACGAAGTCACGATGAATGGAGGAATTGGGTGACCAAGGCTAATTATGAATGGAAGTACCACAGATATGGCCTGCTAAGTACGGAAGGCGCTCCTCAAAGCGGGTGAGAAAACGAGGATGGTCTCGAGGGTCTTCGCCACCAAGAATAGGTCCCAAAGAGTAAGAACCCTCACAAGAGAAATTTTCTGAGTCTTGGGATGCTATTGTTGTTTGTAGAGAAGCCAGGGTTTTTGAAAATTAGGGGAAACGGCTAGAAGAAAAGTAAGAACGATAGGAAGTAATGGAGTTTTTAAAGTCAAAATTGACGGCTAGGACGAGTCCTAAAAAATTTGGGTACACTGAGAGGTGGAAAAAGGGAGGGAATTAAGAGTTAGGGATTAAATGGAGTTAAAGAAGTGGGAGGATACTGGTGTGAGAAACAACTAGTTTTGGGGAACTCAAAGGGCGCCATCAACAACCATAATTTAAAATTCAGCAGAAAAAGAAAAACACATATATATATAACTATATATGTACGTATAGACTAAAAATAAGATAAATGATAAATTTGCTACGGGAGATTTAGTTGTGGCATTTTTATGGTCTGATTACCAAGTATTGTTGGTGGCATGATGGCCATTGTTCTTATAGCAGTAAGTTTTTTCACGGAGGAAAGCTAGAATTACTACATCGAATATCGCGAACATAAATAGAAAAAGCCGTGAAAATAATGGCGCAAAGCAGATAAAATTTTAACCAAGTTATGATCAAATCTTGTGATTGATCACAACTTGAGTGGGGCATTGTTTGGGCCCAAAAAATGAATTTTTCTGGAGTGGGTTGGTTTTGGTCCTTTTCACCATGCAGAAATGAAATTAATAAGGCCCAGGTCACTTCGACGCAGGTAGACCAAGCCCGTGTTAGAGGCTCGGGCCAGAATGAATTGAAGGCTCATGGCTCAGTTAACGAAAAATAGAAAATAGAAAAATAATAATAACAAATCCCTTATTTTTAGGGGTTGTTAGATGGGAATAATAGACTAGATAAGGATAAGGCATAGTTATACCTACACATGCCTAAAATAAAGGACATGTGTTGCTGAAAATTTGAAATCTAAATAACGTAGTATAATTGCCATGTCCTAGAATTAAAGGCTACCATCCATTTCAGATGGCAACACTGGAATAAGGTAGCTAGCTCCAAAAATAAAGGAAGATAGTTTTAGCTTGAAGTCTATAAAAGAGAGTTGGATTCACCATTTAAAACACACAACGTCAATCAATCAATACAACACAACAACTCTTCCAATTAAAAAGTCAACACTTCTTTAATTTGTAGTCTAAATGAACAAAGATTAGCTTTAGTTCAGCAGATAGAAAACCCTTGTTTGAATGTTTGTAGCCACACCTCATTTAGCTCGAATTGGAACCATAATGCATTCATTTGGTAGCATCACGAGGTCGTAGCCATCATTCACTCGAATTGGCCCAATTCGAGTTGAGATATCAATGCGATGGAGTAGTACCCCGCATTCATATCGAGCGCATGCATGAAGAGGAGTGCAGACATAGTCAATAAATGCTTGTTGGAATAAACAACATTTGAGTACATCCACAAGTAGATATAGCTGGAGTTATTCATGTTGCCGATTTGTAGCTATAGTTCTTAGGGACTGCTTAATGCATCTTTGTTATAGATATGGTCCGAGTCATCAATGCGTGTGTCTGTAGTCGAGTTTTGTAAGGTCCAAGTGGTGAGTAGCCATTGTCCCCAAATACATTATCTTTTCGATTTAATTTTTTTCGACTCTTTCGATCTTTAAAGTACTAAATTGTTAAGTCCTACACTAAGTTGTAGGTAAATAGCCTTAGGGGTAGTGGTTGTCTACTCTGATTCAATCGCTTTTTGATAAGAAGTCTTAGGCGCATCACAACACTTTTTCACTTCGAATCAACGAGACTTCCACTTGTGTGCACTTGCACAATGGCACGCTCGTACTCGAACACCAAAAACTCATTTCGAATTTACTATTTTCCTATCGAACTCAATGAATTGAAACCCTAAGCAGCCATTTCGGTTTGAACGCTGAAAATTTATGCAAACACAATGATATCAGCGATTTCCGGTGTCATGAGATGTACACGCAAATCGTAGATATGGACAAAGAATTCACAATTGTTTTAAGTCGACTTCCAACGGGTCGTCTGCTTCTTCCATAGGACTTAGAACAGGCAAATGCTTATCAAAGGAACATGGCACATTGTCAAGAGCTGGTTTTCGCTCGACTCGATGATTGAAAACCATACAAAAACGGCCTTGCTCGATTTTATGCATCTCCACCCCCGAATCGGCTTGATTGAGCCCTTCATTGTACTCTTGAAATATTCAAAGTTGATGTTCTTTGTTGCCATTAAAAACGTTTTTACTTTTTTGTTTAAAAAATAACATTGTTGACGTACAATATGAAATATTGTTAATTATTAATCTATTTATTTATCAATTTCATTATAACATCTATTTTGTATATGTACCAATTTTTCACTGAATTTTCATTATTTAACTACATTTTCTCTTACGGGTTAATCAAAACCACTAATCAGAAATGAGGAAAAAAAATGAAAAAGAAAAAAAAACATATCAAACCAATGAATGTATGTCTATTTTGACCACAAAAAGGCCAACAAAAAAAAAACAGAAAAAGAAAGAAAGAAAAAATGAATCAATGGATGCCATATTGAAACAACACCAACAACAACAACAGTGAATGACTTTCCTCCTTATTAAGATTTCTTTCCTCGTCAATTCCTCGAATCGTAGAAGTTGGGAAAAGATAATGACAATATTTTTGATAATTCAAAATAGAAAAAGCTAAATAATTATAAATTACATAGCAGCTAATCTATTAGAAAATGGTATATAAAAATGTTGAAAATAAATTGACGTACACATGGCAATTAAAAATTAGTAGATCAAACACACTCAATATATGTACAAAATACAAATAAAATATAATTTAGTTACATATTTAAATTCTAGATATAAAATTAAAATATTTATTGAATTTTGTATATGATTATATATTTTTAATTATTTATAATGTATTTTACTAAATTAATTACAGAACAATAGTTTAAAATACAAATAAATTTATAAGATTAGCGAATATATGAGAAAAAAAGAAGTTAGAAAAATTATGAAAGGGACCTCAAAACATATATTTACATATGAATATAGGAGAGAGAGAAGAAGAAAGGAAATAAATTAAAAACACGTTAATAGTGGAGGGAGAAGAGAGAAAACAAATTAGAGATATAAGAGACCAAAGAAATCAAAAAGACACCAAAGTGGTTATTAATATACCTTTTATTAGAAGCCCGCTTATGAGAATGATTAATGCAAATTAGGTTTATATTTTAATCTAGAACTAGTAATCTACCAACTTTGTACTAATTTTACATGTAGATTATAAAATTAAGGGATAATTACACTATACTATCCTAAGATTTGCTCAAATTACAAATTAAACTTTCGATTTCTATAAATTACTTAGATAACTCTAAGGCATACAAACATTTTACATATGTTAGCCCTCCTTCTAATAATCTTAAGTTAGTTAAAAATGTAATTCAAATTCAACCATTTTAAGTAAATAAATAGAGATCCACAAGGACCACAACTAACTAGATGATATTACAAAAATCTTCAGTGAAGTCTCTAGAGATGTCCATAAAGAAAAGAATTCTTACAAATTTAAATTCATTGTTTCTACAATGTCATCAATTACAAATATGTATATATACACACACACACACTATCTATCTAATATATTATAGGAAGGGCGTTTGTTAACCAAATTGGGCCAATTTAAACTGAATACTAATTTCTGATTTTTTGAATTGTTTAATTACAAAGAAAATGTATCTTTTGTTGTTGATTATTAATTCAAATCGTTAGTTGGACACTTCATTATTGTTCCAAAATTAGTGAAATCCCCCCCCCCCCCCCGCCAAATCTAAGTGTAGACAAATTTAATTTGTGTCCAATTAAGTGGTGACACGTGGCCAACAATATATTAAATTTCAATATTATATTTTCTATTTTTATATTGGGAATTTAATCAAATTTAATTTCTAAATACAATAGTTAATTAATTAATACTTTAATATGCATTTTCTAGGTCAATCAAGTGATGCCAAGTGTCAAATTACAATATTTGGCAATAAAAAAACATCTTCCAAACAAATATGCTAGATATTATCATTTTAGCAACAAATATAATATCTTGCAAATAAATTAGTCAAATATTATTGTTTTGGCAATGAGAAATAATATCTCGCACATAAAGGAAAGATAGATATTATTATTTTGACAATTCAAATCACATCTTTTCATTAAGAAAATGAAATGCTATCAAATATGGGTTGGCCAATCAAATTGCGCCATCTCATCAACCAAATATGGCAAGAGACTCTTTCCTACACCTATAAATAAGGGTTTTTTTACAATTCAAACACACATTGAAGCACAAGGAGTCCTCAAAGCTAGAGAAGCAAAGAAAGTCTTGAAATTCTATGAGGAAGATTCAAAGCGATCACGAAGATCATCAAATTCAGGCATTTGATCCGCAATTCAAGTGTTAAATCTATGAATCAACATTTTTCCAAGTCAAATACACAACGATCAAGGTGATATTCCTGGCGTTCTTCGCAAAGATCAACCAAATCAAGTTGTTTGATCTGCAAACAAGATGCTAAGCCAAATCGGTGTTCTTTCCAAATTTACATCAAGTCAAATCAACGATGTTCTTCATGGTGTCATCAAAATTCTCATTGTTTGATTTGCAAGCAAGTTGTGAAGCCTACGAATCACGTTATTGAAGATCAAATCAAGTTTCAAGAAAATCAAAACATCAAATCCGCTCTAGAAGTGTTTAAATTTTCAAGTTTCAAATTCATGAAAGAAGAATCAATGATCAAGTTTAGAGATTGTAGTCACATTATTATCTTTCCATTTTCGAAAGAAAGATTACATGCTTACTTTTTTGGAGTTTTCATAGTCAAGTGATTGAAAAGTAAAATATCGTTAGTAGACTTCTTAAGGCAAGTATAAAGTTGCCCTCTATAAACTCCTCCATAAGCCAAAAATGTTTATGTATAAGATTGAATATTTAAGAAAGTAAATTCCTAGGGTTTCCTATGGATCTTTTCTAGCCGCCTAAAACCTTCTTGGGATCTGGCTATTTTCTTCCTACTTGTATCTGATTCACGTCTCGACTGTGAGGTTAGGATTGTGTTTGGGGTTACAGTCAATGTTTGCAAAATCGAGTGCGTGGACCTATGGCAAAGGAATTCGGGACTCTTTGGCAAAAGTTCTCGTTGAGCGATGAAGAGAACATCACAGTGTCATTCGATAGCGAAAAACTAGACTATCCGAAATGATACATGAACGGTGTCATGGGAAGACTCATAAAGAAAAAGCCACTAAATCTAAAGGTCTTATCGAACATGTTCTCTACCGCATTATGGATAACTAGAGGCTTAGATCTTTCTGATGCGGGTAATGGACTCTTCATGTGGAAGTTCTCACACGTGAAAGATAAGGAGAGAGTACTACAAGGGGGCATGTGGCACTTTGATGGACAATTGGTTATTTTGAACGAGATTGAGGGGCTTCAGCGGCCATCGAAGGTGAAACTAGACCGCTGCCCCTTTTGGGTGAGTATTTGTAATCTCCCTATAGATAGGCCGGATAGAGCTTTCTTGCATGCGATTGGCAAGCAAATCGGGAGGGTCCTTGAGATCAAGACAGAAGATGTCAATGTACTGGGAAAGTACTGTAGGGTTAGCATAGTGGTGAATGTACTTCAGCCATTGAGACAAGGGGTTTGGATTTTGAACTATAAAAGGAATAGGGTATGGGTTTACTTCCAGTATGAGAAGTTACTAACTATTGCTATTGGTCCAGACTTCTGGACCCATGGCAATTTGATAGACAATTGGACCAATAATGCCAATTTAAATACCCTGAGATTTTGAAAACCAAATCCTCATTAATTCTTTGGCAAACAGAGTTGTGCCGCTTGGGCCTATTATCCCACCAAAATCGAGCTATTATCATCTCAATTTCTCTCACAAAGGTTACGAGAAGGAGGAAGCACCCCATTGCAAATGTAGGGATCTCTTGGAACACAGCTTTAAGCAAAATCTCCATACCGACAGCTAACAAAATCTTCTCCAACTACCCAAACACTCTCTTTTGAATGCGTTTGTAGATATTAGCAAATACTTCCTTTTTGCATCTTCCTACTACTGTTAGCATGCCTAAGTACATGTCAAGTTTTTGGATTATAGGTACCCCGAGAACACCGACCGACTCTTTCTGAACCTGCAATGGGACATTCTGGCTAAATATAACCACCGACTTTTAAGTTAACATCTTAACTAGACACCATAGCATAGCCACGTTGAATTTTTTGGACTACCACTTTCGAGGCTTGACAACAAATTAGCATATCACCGGCGAACAATAGATGTGTGAAGCTCGAGGCAGAAAGTGCAATTCTAACTCCCTTCAACCAACCCACATCTTCCTCATCCTGCAACATACAACTCAGAACCTCTGCACATAGAAGAAATAAATAAGAGAAGAGAGGATCCCCTTGATGGAGGCCTCTCCCCAATACTAGATAGCCAAGTTGCTTCCTACCCAATATAAAAGAATAGGACACAGAAGAGATGCATAACATAATCAAATTAACAAATCGACTATGAAACCAAGTCTATGGAGCACTCGATAAACAAAGCACTATTCAACTCGATCATAATAATAATAGAAAATTAAATGAGGGTTGTTTTTTTTTTTTACATATAATGCAATACTTAAGAAAATAAATTAACACGGTTGTGTTCAAAGAACATATTAAATTGAGCACAAATAAAATAATTGACTAGTAAAACAATTAAATAGTCACAAATTAGACACGGTTTGGCCGTGGCTAAATTTAGTCATGGGATACTACCGTGGCTAATCCATGGCTAGCTCTTCTAAAAATAAATAAATAAATAAATAAAAATATGCTTATTTAGCCACTGATTGGTTAGCCACGGATTTTTCCGTAGCTAATCTTCGAAGCCACGCTAGCCATGGAAAATCTGTGGCTAATTCATGGCTAAATTTTTTTTTGTGCTGTTGCGTCCGACCGTGTTCCGTGGTTAAAATCCATGACTAATTAGTCTTTTCTAGTAGTGGTATGTATGTATATATCTCTCCCTCTCTCTCTCTCTGTGTGTATATATATATATATACATACACACCATAAATATATTTGATTGTATCATGCGCATGTAATTGAGGCATATTTCAGCCCATTATATATGTAATCACTACAAGAAATTTCAGTTTTAATAATAAAAACTTTTGTTGTGAAATGTATAATTTTTCATTGCAAGATATATTAATAATGAAATATGTCCATTGTCAGTTTCATAGGCAAATCCGTGTTGTTAAAAGTTCATTGCAACGAAAAGTATAATTCATTGCCTATACATTGTATATAGGCAACATTTTTAATTTCGTTGCCAACTTTTGTACAGTTGGCAACAAATAATATTGTTTGAAAAACTCAATGTATTTCATTGGTTAAGATAATAATATTTTGCTAAACGTCGTATTATGACGATAGTATTTTATGGAATTTGTAATGATAAATTTTGTTGCAAAAGATATGATCTGTAACAACAAAATATTTCATGTCTTAAAATATTTTTTGACAACGAAAATGTTTGTTGACAACTAATTTTCTCAATGAAACTATTTGTGCCTAAAAAAATTTTTTCGCTACAAATATGTTCATTCCAAAAAGCATATTTCAAAAACCAAACGTGATTCAAACCCTCAATTAAAGTCCTTACTAGTCACATGACTTGAACCCTCCAATTGTGCCCATTTATGCTTGTGGCGAATCGAACCCACATGATTCGAACCATCAGTTGCACCATTTATGATTTTTGCAAATTTAAACCCGAGTTTCAGTCACGGCAAGGGAACAAGTGCACATGGAGCAATATGCGACAACTCAGAATCCAATATGGGTGTTACATGAGGCATGGAGGTTTTCTTGCCACTAGACCATGTTGATAATTTATTGATGTATTACTATGCTTCTATAATTAATAAATTTAGGTAAGATTATCAATTTATTTTTTTTAATTATTAATTTATTACTTATCCTTAAGTTGCACAATTTAGCAACTCAATTTGACAAATATTTAAGTTTAGGTTAATAAATTTATTAAAGGTCGAACATTTTTATTTGAAATTGAAAATCCAAAAAAAAATTACTACTAGTACAACGAAAAAGGACCCGGAGTACCCAACAAGATGCCCAATTTTGGTACACCGGTAATTGGAATAACTCAGGAGAATCCTCAATGTTAAACAAAATTTCTTGTACTTATTGTGGCGAGTCAAACCACACCGAGGACAAGTGCTAGAAAAAGGCCAGAAGGTGCACTCGATGTGGCAGTAATAGCCACTTTATCGCTAATTGCCCTCAGGCAGGGGTAACTCAAGTTCGGAACATAGTAAGAACCGTCAAGGAAAAGGCGAGTCAAGGAGAAAAAACGAGAGTATCCGGCAAGGCCTTTGCGATAAAACCAAACCAAGAATTCTATGATAGTTGAAGGTACACTCCTCGTTCGGCAACACTTAGCTAAAGTCTTATTTGATCCTAGATCTACACATTCCTACATATTCCTTAAGTTCTTTTCTAGCTTAAAGATTTCACCTAGTAACTTATCAAACTAGAAGTATCCATGCCACTCGACACTGTGTGGAAGACTGACTTAGCTTATAAGAATTGTGAACTAGAAATAGGTGGAAAGAAGAAGAATGCGAGATTGGTTTTGCTCCCTATAAATGATTTCGAGCTTATATTAGGAATAGATTGGTTAGCTGCCCATTATGCCAAAGTAGACTGCTATAATATGATCGTATGACTATGTTCTCTAGAACAACCTAGTATTGAAATAGCCGGTAATAAACCCTTATGGTCTATAACCATTATCTGCTCCCTAAAAGCCTATCAACTACTACGAAAAGGAAATATCCGCGATTATTCGGCTAATCATAATATGAATTTCGAGGACGAAATTCTTTTAAGGGGGGGAGAGTTGACAAAAAAAAAACATCTCCTATGAAATACATGCATAGAAAACAAACTTTTGTAGTATATATGTATAAACATCGGGTCTTATGATATAGGTTCATAATTAATTATATTTCATGTTTTATATAAATTTTATTTTAGGGCGAATTACATCTACCTCCCCTGAGGTTTGGCGAAATTACAATTCAACCCACGTTTTTTTGTAAATTACAATAAACCCCCTGAGTTATATTCCGTCTAACAATTTACCCCAGCCGTTTAGGATTGTTCGGGTTCCTTTAGTTTTTGTATGTAAAGTTCCGATAGTACCCTTGAGGGATTTTTTTGTAATATATATAAAATATTTGGGGTTGTATATTATATAGTACATCTTTGTGGGGCTAAGAGTAATATTATTAAAAAAAAAATTCTACCTTTTTAAGAGTTGAAAATGACGGATAGGTGGGAGAAGAGAGAGATCTAGATACATACATATGCAATGTATATACACATGAAAATTGAGAAATCCTATACTTTTAATTCATCATAACTTACTCATTTCTTCTCCAAATTGCCCAAGTTGTATGTCAAAATCGATCACCGCGACGAGAGGAACATGCTGGCGGTGGTAGTTTCGGGTTTCGTCGGATAGTGGAGGAACAGTGGCGGCGGCAATGAGGTGGTGGCGGGTTTCCATTTTCCTACAAGTTTTCGGTGAATTTGAAGCGGGTCTTAAACTTTTCGATATGGAAAACACATTGGTGAGGTCAATTTTGGCCTAGAGGTGGAGAAATTGAGGCGAAGAGTGGATTTATACATTTTTCATCCATCAATTGTAATTATTATATACCGTAGGGGTTTATTGTAATATACACAAAAATATGGGTTAAATTGTAATTTTTTCAAATTTCAGGGGAGGTAGATGTAATGCACCCTATGTAATATTAGCAAAAAATAAAGGGCAAAACGGACTTTATACATTTTCCATCCATTACTTGTAATTATTACATACCTCAAGGGGTTTATTGTAATTTACAAAAAAACGTGGGTTGAATTGTAATTTCGCCAAACCTCAGGGGAGGTAGATGTAATTCGCCCTTTATTTTATGAGAATTATGTGATATGATAATTATGTTTAACGTAAACAATTGAATTTATGATGCATAAATAAATCGAGATATATACATATGTACATACATGCATCTTCAAGAATTACAACTTATTAATTTTTTTGTAATAAAGTCATATGCATAAATATATTTATATTTCAAAAATATAGCTATATATACATGTAATTTTTGAATTTATATGTACTTATATATTAGTTCGTGTTTTATCATATATATATACCTATCCAAAAATGTCATTTTCTCCTAATAAATTTTCTTAAATGCTAACATCTTGATAAGATTCTTGATAAACATAACAAATTGGATAACTACAAAAATATCCTATCTTATCTTATCTTATCCAATTTTATCTTATCTTATCTTATCTTATCTTCGATGCATTTATTATAAATTGACCTTATAATATTAAGATCCTATTTCTTGTCTTAAACTCTATAAAAAGGGGCCATTATCTTTATTTTCCCACACACATACAAAAATCCCGTCGAAAACACCGCACCTACACTCACCTTACTCTAAACACACAATACACTCAATCTTTATAAAATATCTGCTACCCATATATATATATATATATAAACCTTTCTTTTTACCTACATATATACCTAATAAGCCCTTTATAAACTCTCTTTTTCCTTAAAAATATTTGGAAAGGTAGAAATATTACCTTTCTCATAAGTAGTTTAGGCAACATAATCTTAAATTATTTTCATAAAAAAGGGCATTAACTTGGGTTTACTAAATAATGGTAAAATACCAAGTAATTGCCTATGTTCACATTTTTTTAAGATTTTATGCCTCAAATTATTTGTTATACATGCTAATATCATGATAATTATTTTCATGCTATTATGCTTTCATAAAGGTACATGCATGAGCATGATATGTCTATCTATACTTTAATCAAAATCTATGCGTTATGAAAAAAAATTATTTCTCAATTATGTGTTGGGCCCCAAAATTTTTTCAGAATGGATGTGACTGAGTTCTGCCAGGACATTGTCTTGGAGATGCCTACATTAAGCATTCCAGCCCTCCATCTCCTAATCCCTCCTCATATGGACGGAATGTTCTATGTGAGAGTGGGTCGTAGGCTTCAGCATATACCCGAATTATGACCACTGATGTGACTCAATTGGGATTGGTGGAATCACGGAGTTACTCCGTTGGATTGTTTGATCGTGATGGGAGTTATAAGATATTACATCACTATATGTGACGAAGAGGGAGTATTATGTGATTCTAAATATTTATGTACAATTTTCACACACTTTCACCTTATGTGATTGAGTAATAGTTCTACTCAAATGTTTGTTGACCATGTTTCACATGCTTATTCTAGATCAACTTGAACCGGATCGTCAGGAGATCGAAACTGAGGAGTACTATGAAGCTTCTACTTAGATTTGATAGGGGTTAATTATGATGTACCATGAAAGCCGTTATATTTTGTACTAAACATGCTATTTATGAGCCTTAATGTAGTATTGTATATTTTTTTGGGTTGTGATACATACCCTCATATTATTTAGGAAAATTTACCCAAATTACTTAAGTTAATTGCTATATTAGAAAAATTCATCAATTTGTTGTTTCTACTTTTTGGATTTAAAAGTTTATAAAATTAATTTTTTGGTTTGCAGAGTATTTTATTTTAATTTTTGAATACATATAATTGTTTTTAGGTATTTTCAATAATTTTTCATAACATGTATCCTGCATATATCAACATTTTGTTATATCCAATATGAAAAAGGTGAATTATTCTTGATAGAGCCACATGCTTTATTACTAAAAAAATATAGTTTTGGTAAAATTATGGACACACACACACACACACTATATATATATATATTTGTATTGGAATATAAAATTATGTAAGCCATATAAATTCATGTGATTTATTTATAAAAAGTATTCCTAATATAACTATACGAGAATATATTAAATAATTCTTCTTGTGGAAAAAACATCTATGAATGGCATATAGATGGTTTCATTGAGAGACAAATTTATAATGTTATACATAGAATGCTTATGTATAGTACTATATATAAGAACAATGGAACAATGATAAAGCTATTGAGTGTCTTGCAGGAGAATCTCATGATCCCTATGCTGATGAAGTAGAAGTATCAATTGAAGATATATTTGAAAATCTCATAGTCTATTAGCAACAAGCTCAAAAGCAAAGGCAAAGCAGACACATCTGATAAGACGAAAAGTGCCTCAATAATAGAGGAAGAATAACAAATTACTAGGGTTGTAAAAGGGTAACCAAAAATCCATTTATCGTTCGCATTTGTATCCATTTATAAGGATATTATCCATATTCGTATAAAGCGGATATTATTCGCATTTGATTATAAGTATCCGAATAATAAACAGATACGAATATGGTAATTGCATATCTGCTCCATTTAATATCAGCTCCAAATGTGGATCTGACGGATATATTCATTTAATATATATCTGTTATTTGTATCCGATAAATAATATTAAAATATTATTATTATTATTAGTATTAGTATTATTATTATTATTATTAAAGTAGTAGGAGGAAGAGGAGGAGGAAGATGAGGAGGAGGAGGAGGAGGAGTAGTATTAGTAGCAACACCAATAGTAATAGTAATAGCAGTAGCAGTAGTAATAATAGTAGTTGTAGCAGCAGTAGTAGTACGAGTACTAGTAGTAGTAGTAGTAACAGTAGTAAAAGTAGCAGGAGCAGTAGTGGGAATGGGAGTAGTAGCAGTAGCAGGAGCAACAGCAGTATGTAGTAGTAGTAGTAGTAGCAATAGCAGTAGCAGCAGCATCAGCATCAGCATCAGCAACAACAGCATCAGCATCAGCAACAACAACAGTAGTAGGAGCAGTAGTAGTAGCAGCAGCAACAGTAGTAGTAGTAGTGGT
This sequence comes from Petrea volubilis, assembly GCA_026212405.1. NCBI lineage: Eukaryota > Viridiplantae > Streptophyta > Magnoliopsida > Lamiales > Verbenaceae > Petrea > Petrea volubilis. The sequence goes on from CM047878.1 coordinate 10,226,639, forward strand.
TGTAGTACTAGCAGCAGTAGCAATAGTAGGAGCAGCAGCGGCAACAGCAAGAGAGGAGCAGGAGGAGGAAGAGGAGGAGCAGTAGGAGCAACAGGAGGAGAGGAGCAGCAGCAGCAGCAGGAGTAGTAGTAGGAGTACTTCGTATGAGTAAAATTAAAAAAAATATATAATTGACTTATATTACCATAATTTGCAAAGAAATAAAAATATAAATAAATATATTAACTTTACTTATATTAATAAGCATATACTATACTTATATATATATATATATACATATATATAAATTCAATCAGATAAGTTACATAAATTTTATTTATTTTTTTTATAAACAAATTCGGATATTTGGATAAGCGGATTCGGATACTCAATTGGATATTTGGATAATTTTAAGCGAAAATGGATATTCGGATATCCAGATATCCATAATTTTGTCACACATTTAGAAATACTAGCAGATTCGGATATATCCGAATTTGCAAAGTACCGGTCAAATTCGAATTTAGATATAATTTTTTGAATATCCATCGGATTCAGATGCGAATATCGAAAAAATTAATCGGATATAGATTCGAATACTGCATATCCGCTTCGTTTAATATCCATTTACAACCCTACAAATTACCTCAATAATTGAGAGCGGATGACGCAAAAAGTCAACAATAGCCGACAAAAGCCAACCACTCTGATAAAGAGATTTACTTTATAAGTGACTGTACGGCTTGCCTAATAATACAACAAAAAATAGTTTACATTTGTTTTAAATTTGAAGTTGAAGTCCGAAAAAATTGTCTATAAAAAAAGGGTTTTTCCTTCTTTGTTGGCAAAGTGAATTGGAGAGTTTTAGTTACTTGTAAAAATTCTGTCAACACTTTTATTTTCCTCAGTTTGTGAATAAAAATCTTTCAGAGTATTGATGGCCACATAACAAGTGTAAGTTTTAATTGCTTTATTTTAAAAGTTTTCAAATTATTTTATTCTGTTTAATTAGCCGGAATGGCAGGCTAAATATATTGTGTTGAATTACATCAAACTACTAGGTTTTTATATTATGGAAAAAAATAATACCCAAAGATTTATAATAATTTTTTTTGTCTTGGTTAAAATTAAAACAAGCAAAAGTTTAATCTAAGCCGAAGTCTGATTGTTGCCCATTTGTTGCCTTGGTATGGTGTTTTGACGGCCCTTTACCATGACTTGGTATGATTAAATTCTCTTGACGATTTTGATTTTGTAAAAAAGATCCAAGCACCCTTTTATTTTAAATCCATGGGGCTTTACATAAATATTTTAATTATTTTTATTAATCTTAAGATACTGTAAATGAAGATAGTGAAAATATCATAACATTACTCCAAAACCTAAGATGTAATACTCTCACCTCATTTAGATGGTATAAAAATACTTTCTTAAGTAGAGTCATCAAACTTACAAAGTCTAATAGTGCTCATTAGAAATTCAAATTTATTGATGGATTACCGTCGTTATTTGCTGAAAGAGTTAGAAAAACTCTTAGGAAAGGTGAATTTAATATTAATTATAATCAATATACATATGCTAAGTTAATTGGTACTTGTATACAAGAAGGTTTAGCTTTGTGTAACCAAATAAAGCTAAATCAACAAATTAAAAAACACAATCTCATTGAAAAAGGGCAACCTGGCCAATTTTGTGGTCAATTTGGGGTAGAAAATCCATCTACTAGTAAGGCTTATAAATATCAAAAACACAATAAACATAAATTGAAGCTTTTAAATTTTGAACAAAGTGAGTTAATCATTTTCAGATTTTAATTAAAATTAAAAATTATAATGTGTTGATGGGTACCACTACAAGAAAACACGATTTTTTCGGCGAAATTTTCGACGGATTTTCGGCGAAAAATACATATATATATTTTTTTAATTAAATAAATTTTCGGCGGGAAATTCCGCCGAAATTATTATTTATTTATTTTTTTAATTAAATATATTTTTAGCGGGAAATTCCGCCGAAATTTAATTTATATTTTTTGAAAGTAAAATTTCAATTGCCCAACCTAGGAGTCGAACACGGGACCTCGCCCCAGCTCGCGCGAGCGTGCGTACACGCGCCCAAAATTATCCCAGCTTTTGGGGCCGCTGCGAGTCAAACCTTCGACATCTCAGTTGGCAAACAACTCCCTTACGGTTGAGCTATGTTCACTTTGTTGTCATAATTCAATACATTCTATATTTATATCATACAACAATTCAAATAAAAATAATTAATAATAATAATAATACGTTTTTTATTTATTGAAAATTTTAATAATTTTTAATTTTTAAAAAAATTATATATAATACATAATATTATATACATATGTATAGCATACAAAAATTCATTTCATTCTAATAATAATAATAATAATAATAATTTTATAATAATAATTCAAATAAAAATCAAAATTCTAAATTTTAATATATTCTAAAAATATATAAAATTATTATTATTTTTTATTTAAAAAATATTTATTTTTAATTTTTTATTTATTTTTAATTTAAAAAAAATATTTTTTATTTATTTGTATTTTTTTTATTTTTCCGCCGAAATTCCGCTGAAAAATTAAAAAATTATTATTTTTTATTTATTTTTAATTTTAAAATTTTTTTTTATTTTTAATTTATTAAAATTTTCGGTGGAAATTTTGCCAAAAATCCGCCGAAAAATTTAAAAAATATTATTTTTTACTTATTTTTAATTTTAAAAAAATTATTATTTATTTATTTTTAATTTTTTTTAATTTTTCCACCGAAATTCCGCCGAAAAAATTGAAAAAAAATAATCTATATTTATTTTTAATTTAAAAAAATTATTTTTTATTTATTTTTAATTTTTCTAAATTTTTCGGCAAAAATTCCACCAAAAATCCGCGGAAAAATTTAAATATTATTATTATTTATTTATTTTTAATTGAAAAAATATTAATTTTTATTTATTTTTAATATTTAAAATTTTTCAGCAGAAATTCCGCCGAAAATCTGCAGAAAAATTTAAAAAAATTATTTTTTATTTATTTTTAATTTTAAAAAAATTATTTTTTATTTATTTTTAATTTGTTTTAATTTTCCGCCGAAATTCGGCCGAAAATCCACCGAAAAAATAAAAAAAAATATTCTTTATTTATTTTTAATTTAAAAAAATTATTTTTTATTTATTTTTAATTTTTCTAAATTTTTCGGCGGAAATTCCGCTGAAAATCCGCAGAAAAATTTAAATATTATTATTATTTATTTATTTTTAATTTAAAAAATATTAATTTGTATTTATTTTTAATATTTAAAATTTTTCAGCGGAAATTCCGTCGAAAATCCGTCGAAAAATTTAAATATTATTATTTTTATTTATTTTTAATTTAAAAAAAAATATTTTTTATTTATTTTTAATTTTTTAAATGCCGAAAAATTTAAATATTATTATTTTTTATATATTTTTAATTTAAAAAATATTAATTTTTATTTATTTTTAATAATTAAAATATTTCGGCGGAAATTCCGCCGAAAATCCGAAGAAAAATTTAAATATTATTATTTTTTATTTATTTTTAATTTTATAAAATAATAATTTTTATTTAATTTTAATACTTAAAATTTTTTGACAGAAATTTCGCCGAAAATCAGCCGAAAAATTTAAATATTATTATTTTTTATTTATTTTTAATTTAAAAAATATTAATTTTTATTTATTTTTAATATTTAAAATTTTTTGGCAGAAATTCCGCCGAAAATCCGACGAAAAATTTAAAAAATATTATTTTTTATTTTTTTTATTTTTCGGCCAAAAAATTCCGCCGAAAATTGAGCGTTTTCTTGTAGTGTACTAATATTCGATATATTAATTAAGCAATATGTATTTTCTTATATGATTAGTAAAATTACAATAAAATATTATAAAAAAATAATAATATCTTGTGCAATGCACGGCTTAAAAACTACTTATCTTTAAAACACTCATTTTGTATACCCCTGGCTAGTTTTAGTTTAATTATTTGTATTATCTGTAAACCATAATTAGCAGGTGCGTTTAATTATTTGTATTATCTGTAAACCATAATTAGCAAGTGCACCCCCGACCCTTGTGTCCTGGCTCCGCCACTAACACAAAAAGACTAATGTGTAAAAGGATTACTAATATCAGAAGGACAATATCAAACAGCCATTTAAAAGAAAATTAGTCTCTGCAATTTTTCCTTTTTTTTTTTTTTGTGGTTAGCGTCACTGCAATTTTTCTGTGACATCTAAACAACACTCATTATCATAATAGGAAAACTGAAGAAAAATCACCTATGTAATATTAAAATATACTTGAAGGTCATATAATCTACTCATCAATTTACAGCATCATTTCAAAATACACCAGAAAAGCTAAATAATAACGTATACAACAAAAATTTCAAAAATCCATTGACTAGTACTAATAAAGCCTTAACACGCATCTAAAAGAACGCATATCTACCATAATCTCTTTTGTGAAATAACAAGAAACTTAAACCAGAAGCAATGTTCTAAGAAACTAGCCAATTCAATAGCGATTCTTTTTGTTCTTTTTCTTCTTTTTCCTTCCTTTTTGATCTTTACTTCATTGCTGATCCCGTATTCCCGTTGTCCAGATCAGGCGAAACTAGGCTCTCGGAATAAGTAATAGCTAAAATAACAGATGTTGGTTCTTTAGTACTAAAACCATGATTCTGTGGAGTACCCGGATTATATATCCTCAAAGTTGGTCCATAATTAGCTAATATCCTGCCATCCACCGACAAAAACACTGGATATGGCCTCAACAACTCTTGATCCTCAAAGACTGGAATTGAAACCACTTTGTTCCATGATTCTCTGACACCATATTCTTTCATGACCCATACATCCACGCGAACATTATATCCAAAACACACAGCAAGACAACCTCCTAAAATGTTTAACTCGAGTTTCATATCATCTTCTTCTTTAATTTTAGGGAAAGGTAACACAACAAAGGTATCCGTTGCAAGATGGATAGAAATAATATCCTGCTCAGCAGGTCTGAACCAATGGATGGCTCCATTTACAAACTTGCCTGTCGCACCGCAAGCTTTCCCACCAGGCCAATTTGACAAAATTCTCCAAGAGTTGCTCCTTAGACTATACACTTCTACTTGAATCTCTAATGGCGACTCCCTTGTCTCACGCATGAAACCCAAAATCTCCACCACCTTATAATCATCGTGCAAGTCATCATACCCAAAACCAAACGTTCTCGTTGAAAAATGGAACTTCAGAACTGAACCAGAGTCCAACAAACTTCTTGATTTTCTGGTGGTTGGATTCCACAGAATGAAAACATTGAGGGTCACATATACACAAACCAAACCATTACAAGATCCTACAAGCTGTATGTAACCAGATGGCCTAATGAGAGGACAATGGTCATCAAACCAAGCCCAGTGGAGCACTGAATTTAGATCAGCTAAGCCATTAGCTAAAGGGAAAATACAACTAGTTCCAGTAGAATTCTCAAACAAAGAGTAAAGAGAACAAGTTAATAGATCCATAGTGTAGTGTTTGGAGCCAAAGATGAGTTTCTCATGGACGTATACATTGTTCTTGGTTGAAACCTTGAGGTGGGCCTTGACAAAATTGGAGCTTGTAATTAACGAGCACCATCCCTTTGAAACAGATCTAAAGCATAGGAGAGACTTCACAGGTAATCTCAAGAGTATCTCTGTGATTATTTCCTCGGGCAATGTACATCCTACGATTATTTCATCATCCAAATATGGCGAGACTAGGCTTTGGATGTAGGTTGTAGCTTCAACTTCATAGCCATCAACAAAATCATGAATCAGCGGATTTCTTGGATCATATATCTCTAAATTCGAACCATATTTAATGAGCACCTTTCCATCGTCCATCAAAAACAACGGCTTCGGTCTAAGAAACTTGTGATCCAAAGAGAACAAAATTTGAGCAACTTTAATCCAAGTTTTTGTCACACCATATTCCCTCATGAGCCATACATTCATGCACGCGTCATGTTCACAACAAACAGAAAGACAACCTCCTAATACGTTTAACTCCACTCTAACATCATCATTCTCCATGTTAGGCAACAATAACTCTACAAAGGTCTCCATTGCAAGATGAAAGGAAACAATATCCCACTTAACTCCAAAGAGGTCTCCATCCGAGCGGGGCACTAACCAATGAATAGCCCCATTCGAAAACTTACCAGACCCACCAATTACATTCCCACCCGGCCAATTCGACAAACTCTTCCAAGAATTATTTCTCAAGCTATAAACCATAACATGTGTATTGAACCCGAAGCACCCTCGCTCGAAATTTAAAATCTCCACCACTTTATAATCATCATGCAACTCATCATAACCGAAGCCAAATCTTACGGAATTTAACTCATAATTCAAAGGTATACCGCAATTCGGCAAAACCCTATATTTTCTAGTTGTTGGGTTCCACAAAATCAATGTTCTCGACGATAAAGATAAACAAACCAGCCCATTACAGGAACCCTCCTGCCATAACGTGTCATATTTTGATCGATATAAAGGACAATGATACCAATCATAATCAACAAGCAATTTTTCATCAATTTCAGGGAGTGGGTGAATTGAACCAGTAAAAATAGAATCCTCAACTGTAGTAGAGCGAAGAGAACAAGTGTATATATCCATGGGATTGTATCTAGAGCTAATTATAAGTCTATCGAGTGAATTTATACCACTCTTGTTTGAAAACTTCAGATGGGCCTCTGCAAAGCCACAACTTGAAATCAAGAAAAACCATGATCTTGAAACGCACTTGAATTTACAGAGGGATTTCACAGGCAGCCTCAGCAAGATTTCTGTGATGATATTTTCTGGGAAATTGGTAAAAGAGGCTGAGTCGATTTTGTTTTCCATGATTTACCACGCACAAATTTAGTAAAATGCAACGATAAACCTCTCCGCTCTCTAGAGCAGCATAAACCTACTACACACGGATTTTGATGTTAATGATGGGGCATATATATGGTATCTACACGTAGGGAGTATTTGCCACAGCTTAGAAAAAATACTTTTTTATTTTTAACTTCAAAAAAATTATTTTAAATATATAATTTTTGATTTAAATAAAATTAAAAAAAAAAACAAAAGATGAGAACTTAGTAGGATACTGTTCTTAGTTCTTGATATTTTTGTAAATGAATTGAACTTCTTGAATTGTTACATATCAACTTTTAATTGATTTTTATTTTTATTTTCAAACACTGCACAATTTTATTATCAACTTTCAATGGATTCTCACTTTTATTTTTATTTTCAAACACTACACACTTTTATTATCAACTTTCAATGGATTCTCACTTTTATTTTAAAATACTACTAACTTTTACTACTCTATTTTTTTTCAACTTTTACAAATCGACTTTTTCAATAATTCCAACTTAAAAAATAAAAATAATTCCAAACACCCTCCTACCACCAGCTTTGTGTTATTCTCTATTTAAAAAGGTAAGATTAACATTGTTCATTATATTTAATCATGAATGATCTATTTACCAACTTTTGTGTTATTCAACACCTTACGAATCGTTTACCTCTCCGAAAAACAATGTTTTGATTATTTTGACCACTGACAATTACAGTTAGTTGCCCCTCGTTTTTGGGCAAAATTTAAGTCTGCCAGAACTCATTTCCTTTCCTTTCCCAATCACATATCCAGATTTAGGGTTTTCATTTCTTGGTGAAATATATTCAACAACTTCGGAGGAGTGGTCGCACAAAGTCCGTTGACGAATTCGGGGAACGTAGTTGCGGCTCATTAATCGGCGTGGGTTTTACGCTCAAGGTGATCAGTAATCCAAATTTTAGTCTTTTTGTTGTTTGTATCATCCCCACTTCCAAAAGGTGCAATTCACAATTTTTTTTCTCTAGCAATTGTTGTTGTTCCTATTTTTTTGGTGTGTGTAATCGGAGATTGGCCCGTTATTTATTTATTGTTTTTCTTTTTTCCGCTTCAGCTAATTCCATTCAGTCTTCAGACCCAATTATCTATTTCACCAAATAGATAAATAAACAGTGCTATGTAAAAAGTTTGATGAGTATATTATTTGTCATTTGTTTTTCGTATTTTATCCATAACGAAACTTCAAACTTTTGTTAAGATAAGTTAGTGTGAAATTTAATTCAAAATTAAATATTTTTAAATAGATGGTTATGAAAAATTAACTAGATGATATCCAAACAAAACAGAAAAAATATACGCAATCGAAGATGTCTATCAATAAAATATCGGATAAATTGCAGCCGATATCATTCGGTTATGCCTGATTAATAACTGGATGACTACTCTTCAATTGGTGTTATTAGCTCGTGTGGCCTGTTCTATTATAGGTCCTCTTTTAGAGCTCCCAAGGGAGATTGCTTCTGTAATACAGGCTGAAGCCCCGCTTGATTAATTATTTATGTGATCCGTTTTCTTTCAAAAAATAAATAAATATATGTAAATGAATACATCAAAAGATGTTATGAAAAAAAAAATTGCAAAAAAAACCCTTAAAGGATTTAGAGGGTGTTTGGCTAAGCTTATTTGAAACATCTTATAAGTTCTTACATCTTATAAGATGTTTTAGGAGCTTATAAGATTTTGGATCTTATTTTAAAAATAAGTTATAAAGTGTTTGGATAAATAAGTTGGGTGTTAGCTTATAAGATGTTAGTAATGGCAATATTGTAATTAGTTTAGTTAAAAATAAAGAATATTGGTAGATCTTAAAAAATAAGTAAGCACCTCCTTACTTTTCTAAAATGAGCTTATAAGCTCCTAAACATCTTATTTTTGGAACTTATAAGCTCCTTCCTTTAAAATTTAGCCAAACATTCCACCACATCTTATAAGCTCAAAAACATCTTATAAGATATTTTGAGGAGCTTATAAGCTTAGCCAAACACCCTCTTAGTGTGTTGCATGTGCGTTGACTGTGAATGTATATTAACTACTAAAATTACTTTTTTATGTTATAATTTGATTTTATTCCTTTTCTTAATTTCATTTTAAAGTTTTTTCAAAAAAAACAAAAACTAACCCCAAAAGGCAATTAATATATTATTAAGGATAAAAATGCATATAGATATTTATTTGTATTTATATAAATACAAATTTTAAGTATATTAAATATATTTATTAAATTCAATAAATTGTACATTTTTACTCTCTTTCTTTCTTCTCTGTCCTCTTTCATCTCCCAATTTTCAAAATCTCTTTTTTACTTTCTTGTACTTGTTTTCCTTTTTACTTTTTTTTTTTTTCACTTTTCACTTTTCACTTATCGTTAATTTAATAAATATATTAGAAATAGTTAAAGCTGGTACTTATACAAATATTAATAAATATGTATAATTTCATATTACTAAAATTACGTATGTAGCTAAATTTGATATTTTCTTTTATTTTGCACACACATCAAGTATGTTGTATATCACATAGTTCTTCTATCAACCTCATCGCTCTCGTGCTCAGTGCTCGAACTGGCAAATTGAGTACTCAGTTCTCGCTTTAAGATGACTTAAGATTTTTCAATTCTTACACTAAGTTTTATTAATCGCACATTTATATTTCAAACATAACATTAAAAAAATATTAACTGTTTGATATTCACTCGATAAATAAACTCTTCCAATTAATTTTTTGATTTAACCTCTTGAGAAAAATATTGTATATCCTAATTAAATACAATGTAAATAAAAATTCAATGATTTAATTAGTATCTAATAATTTTAAACAATAAATTAATTAATTGAGAAATTTTTTGAATCGCCATTTAATGAAGTCTATACCCAGAAAGATTTTCTCATTATTTATTTATTTTGTGTTAGAGAATAAAATTATTCACACATTGATTATCTGCCATCTAAACAATAAAAAGAATTATTTATCTGTACTTTATACTTTTTCCTCGGGGGTCAGCAGCTTTATTCATCATTTTATTATTTATACAACTTGTACCTTTGCAGAAAAATCATAACATCATGAATTTGAGCGTAATAATAACCTACTTTCATGCTTTCCAAAAATATATATAACATATATCTTTTAACACTTTATAGTGAAACAAAAACAGCATTATAGTTAAATTTTAGTGTAGTTTATTGACGCCATTTTGTTAAGTGTAATAATAAGTGTATAATTGAGGTATTTTTTTTACAAATAAATCAACGAAGAAAATTGTGAGTGTCTGATCACTCTACCGTCACTACTCAAAAAAAATTGGAATTTGTTACCAAAAACTATGACGTACAAGCTTTCGTCACAAAATTCTGAAATTTGCAACCAGTTTTGCGACCCAAAATGAATATCATGAAACTGATTTACAACCAACAAAATCAGTCGCAAAAACATACAAATTGATCGCAAAATCATTAAACTATAATTTCCATATTTGTGACATCCTATACCAATCGCAATTATATATATAAAAAAACAGGCAATTTTTTTTTTAAGTTAGTGAGTTTTGTGATCGATATTTTGGTCACTAAATATTTCAGAATTTTATTTTAAAATATTTTTTTACTAAAAAACTCAGTCGCAAAAATATAAATAAAAAATAAAAGTAGCAAGGATTTGTTTTCCTTATAAATAGCAAGTAAAAATAGCAAGGATTTTTAATGAAAAGACCCGTCGCAAAATTTTCATGTTTAGGATTTTACTAGCGATAATTCAATCGCTAATTTTTTTGAATATGTATACTTTGGTGACCAAATTTCTGGTCACAGACATATGAAGTGTGAAATGTAGTTTACATATTTGGACAGCTTTTTAGATATTTGGGACCGATAATTGATCGCTAATTAAATTAGGGGAACTGATCCATTTGGTTCCTCTGATCAGTATATGGATGAGGCAAGTGCTTGTTTATTTACTATAGAGCCTGATAATCCACCTTATACGGATATTGAGGTGGATGTTGAGGGATTAAGTATTCAGAATTTACCTACGCTATATCAACTGTTAGGAGTGGAGAGCAACTATATAACACACTCAACGCTCAAAAATACAAAACGAATGGACTTTATTTCACTTGAACTTAACTTGTTGCAAATGACTAGATTACACAGGGTATTTTTAGGATTTTCTAAGTATAAAACCTAGTCTAATACATGTATCACAATTAAATGCAATTCATCATCTAATCTAGTACATGAACACGAATTAAAATAAAATACATGAATAATGGCTAATAATTTAGATTCATGTACTAACTAAAACAATGAACCAAGTAAATTCAGGAACGTAATAAATAAATGAATCTAGAAAATGAATCTAGTTTATTTAACTTTTCAACACTCCCCCTTAAACTTAATTCATGACTCCAAGAGACGCTCGCAGCTTGCAAAAAATTTCAATTTTCAATGGCTTGGGGAAAATATCAGCATCTTGGTCTTTGTGACTTTACAAATTCTAGCTCAACTTCCTTCTTGGATACACATTCTCTAATGAAATGATACTTGGTATTAATGTGCTTGCTCCTTTCATGAAACACCGAATTCTTGGTCAATGCAAGTGCGGATTTGCTATCAACATAAATCTTGATCGGTTCTTTTTGTGGTTCATGAAGTTCCCTCAATAAACTTCTAAGCCAAATTGCAAGACAAACACAAGAAGTTGTTGTGACAAACTCCGCTTAACAAGTCACGATTGCTTGCTTTTTAGAATTCCAAGTAAAAGTTGAGTTTCCAATAAAAAAAACAAACCCAGTGGTGTTTTTTCTATCGTGTATGTCACCCATCCAATCACTATCACAATACACAACAAGCTTGAAGTTTTTAGAAAATGAATATAGAACTCCATAATCAAGCGTACCTTTAATGTATTGGAGTATTCTTTTGGCCACTTCTTCCATACAGAGACTCACAAGTTCAATATCAAAAAGAATATCCGTCCTCGTACAACTTAGCTACCTCAAGCTTTTAACAAGACTTTTGAAGAATGTGGGATTGATCTTTTCTCCATCTTAATGTTTGGACTATTTGACTCCACATTTGACGGGGATGCTAACCAACTTACAGTTCTCCATCTTGAACTTGAGAACTTCCTTGGCATAGCATTGTTGAGAAATGAAAGTTCCATCCTCCTTTTACTTCACTTCAATGCCAAGTTAGTTGGACATTAGTCCAATGTTCCATCATCTCAAATTCTTTAGTCATTGCGTGCTTGAACTCAACAAACATCTATGAATTATTTCCTGTCAAAATTGAATCATCCACATACAAACAAGCGAGCAAAATATCACCATTATTATTCAACTTTCACATAAAGTGCATGTTCATGTGGACATTTTGTGAAAGCCATTTGCTTGGAAATATTTATCAATTCTACTATTCCAAGCTCACAGTATTTGTTTCAAGCCATAAAGTGCCTTCCTTAATTTCAGGACTTTATCTTCATGTCCTTCCATAGAATAACTTGGAGGTTGATCAATGTAAAACTCTTCTATTGAATATCCATTTAGAAAAGTGGATTTGATATCCATTTCATGGATTTTCCATTTATTTTGAGAAGCTAAAGAAATAATCAGACAAGTAGTTTCTAAGCATGTAAAACTGGAGCAAATACCCCACCATAGTCAATTTTTAGCTTCTACTTGAATCCTTTGGCAACTAATCTTACTTTGTACTTCTCGATCATGCCTTTTGAATTTCTTTTGATCTTATATACCCATTTGACTCCAATGGTGCTTCTGCCTTCGGGTAAAGTTGCCAACTCCCAAGTATTATTCTTTTCAATCACCTTAATTTTCTCATCCATGGCATCTCTCCATTTTTTGTCACACTTCACATCTTCGAAATCTAGATGCTCAGAATCTACAAACAAACAGTAGTAATTCATATAATTTAAATCTACAGTTACCTCGTATGTTTCATCGTACAATTCACGAAGAGATCTTTTCCTTTGGGGCCTTTCACTTGAACTTTCGTCCACAACTGCTTGAGTTGTTCGTGGTGGAGTATTTGGCTGCAACTCATCCTCATCATCCTCAATGAGTGGATGATTGCCATGCTCTTCTTTTGAGACATTCTAATCCCAAGAGTTTACTTCATCAAACTTGACATCTGTTCTAATGACAAGCTTTCAATTTTGTAGGTTATACAATTTATATTTTTTAGAATTTGAGTCATAGCCAATAAAGACATACCTTTCACTTTTATAATCAAGTTTTGTCCTATTCTCATTGAACACATGTACATAGGCTATCCTCCCAAAAACTCACAAATGATGGATGCTCGACTTTACTCCGCTCAAGACTTCTTGAGTTGTTTTGCTAATAACACTTTTACTGAAGCATCGATTTAGCAAGTAGACTGCTTCCGCCGAAAATTCTTTCGGCATATTTTTGCTCTTCAATATACTTCTTAGCATGTTGAGAATGGCCAGGTTCTTTCTTTCAGCAACTCCGCTTTGCTGAGGGGATCTTGGAACAATCATAGGATGCATAATGCCATTTGCATGACAAAAAGACTGGAATTCATTTGATGTGAATTCTCCCGCTCTATCGGACCGAAGAGCTTTAATTTGGTAGCCACTTTGTTTTTCCACCATGGCCTTGAGCTTCTTAAAGATTTCAAGCACCTCAGATTTCTCTTTCAAAACGTACACCCAAGTTTTTCGAGAATAGTCATCAATAAAGGTAAGAAAATATTTCTTCTCACCAAACAGACATGGCATGACAAAGGCCACAAACATCTGAGTGGATAAGCTCCAATAGGCACTTGGCTCTTGAAAATGACTCTTTTGGAAAACTCGCTCTTGATTGCTTGCCAAAAACACAGCCTTCACAAAGTTGATTCGAGTGGTTGATACTAGGTAGTCCTTTCACCATCCTCTTTTTGTTCATCTCCTTTTGGCCATCAAAATTCAAATTTCCAAATCTTATGTGCCAAAGCCAGGAAGCATCCTTGAAACAAGCTTGTAAGCATCTTAGAACATCAGTTTGAATGTTAAGCATAAACATTCTATTTTTTGTCATAGTGTCTTTAGGTAACAGTCGTCCAGATTCATCTTTCATAATCAAACTCTTATTTTTCACATGAATATCATGATTTTTCTCGAAGAGTTATCCCAAACACAAAATATTACTTCTCATTTGTAGCACATAAAAAATATTTTAAATAAATTAATAGCTTCCATCTTTCAATTGAATCAAAATTGTACCTTTTCCTTTAACTTGGATGTGAGAGGAGTCGCCAAAAGTGATATTGCCACCAAATGACTCATCAAGTTCCACAAAAAGATTTTTATTACCACGAATGTGGTTGCTTGCACCAATATCAAGATACCACAAGTTCTTCTCTTGATTTTCATTACTTTTGAATACAAGAAGAAGATGGGGCCTCCCTCTTCATTATTGCTCTCCACAAATTTTTTATTTTTCTTCGACTTCATTTGGACATTCCCAGTAAAAATGTCCTAAGTTATTACAATTATAGCATTGAACATTTGATTTATCATACCTTCTTGAATTTGGCCTCCAATTTCCTCCTCCACCGTGTCCATGGCCTCATCATTGATTATCATTTGGCCCTTTCTCCTCTCTATTATTTTGTGTATTGTTGCCTCTTCGTCCACCACGAGCACCTCGTCCACATCCTCGGTCTCTTTGAGACATGCTACGCTTTTCATCTCTCTCTTTGAAGGAAAGTTTTGCTTGCAAAACTTGCTCCTCAAGTTCTTGATTTGGCTTCTTAAGTCACTCCTTGCAGACTTGCAAAGAACCCGTCAATTCCTCAACAGTCATGATGTCCAAATCCTAATGGAAACATGACATAATTGAACTTTGAATCTAATGATCGTAAAATTTTGTGAATGATCCTATCATCTTTTAAATCTTCTCCACATCTCATTTGATTGACGACAACCATAACTCTTGAAATATAATCCAAAATTGTTTTGGATTCTTTCATGTATAGTGATTCAAATTCTCCTCTCAATGTTTGAAAATGAACCTTCTTTATGCTATCGACTCCTTTGAAAGAAGCTTGGAGAATATCCCAAGCTTGCTTGGAAGTAGTTGCACTGGCAATTTTCTCAAACATCTTCTCGTTTAAGTTTTGATAAACAAAAGTGAGGGCCTTCTGATCCTTCTTTACAGTAACTGAATCAGCTGCATCAATGCCCTTATCAACACAGTCCCAAACATCATAAGCTCCAAGCAAAGCCTTCATTCGGATACACCAATCCTCATAGTGTTCCTTAGTAAGGCATCTTTCTCCAAGTCTAATCGTCTCCAAACAAAAATGGCTCTAATACCACTTTGTTAGAAGTGGAGAGCAATTATATGACACACTCAACACTCAAAAATACAAAAAGAGTATAGAAAACAAGTGACTCTATTTCAGTTGAACTAAACTTGTTGCCAATGAGTAGATTACATAGGGTATTTATAGAAGTTTGTAAGTATGAACCTGGTCTGATACATGTATCACAATTAAATGTGATTCATCCTCTTATCTAGTACATGAATATGAATTAAAATACAATACATGAATAATGAATAATAACTTAGATGCATGTACAAACTAAAACAATGAACCAAGTAAATTCATGAACATAATAAATAAGTGAATCTAGAAAATGAATCTAGTTTATTGCCCTTTTCAACATCAACGACGTCAAAAAATAGTGTGGATATAATCTGATGACCTTCATTCCGTTTCTGCTAATCTTGGATGACTTATCTTTAAATTCTAGTGAGTGTTAAGGCCGTGGGTAGTGAATTAGCTAAGAGTTATTAAACTCTGAGCTGGCTTTGTAATTATTTTGATCATATTGATTCTTTTAATCTTACTTTTTGCTATTGTGTGCATCCAAAATTTATCATGGTGTAGAATTTGGTAGGCATACCCGCATTCGTTAGATGTAAACTTGGGGCAGATTTGACTATCTTTAGGTTCAAATCGGATCATTTACTAAAAAAATGGTAATACATTCTCTCATTCACTTATCAATACACACCATGTGAATTAGTGAGTGGTTGAAATAAGGAAAGAAAAAAAAGATATGATGTGAGAAGATTTTTGAAAATTCTCTTTCCTTATGTCAATTGTCCACCAATACAAGTAGCATGAATTAATGAGTGGAGGAGAGATGAAGCACCGTCTTGATTTTAATTTAGGTTCACTTCATACATTTGTTGATATCATGGCAAATTTGGAAGAAATGGATATTGAATTGGAGCCCGATTAATATTGTATTATATAATGTTTGTGAGCAAAAGTAGCCTTAATTATGTATGAAGAAAATCATGAACTATACTTTTTTCACCTTTTAATTATAATTTTCCCCGCATATTTTGAATTTATAGTAGAATATAATTCCAATTATTAGCTTGTTTTGATTATAAAGATCGTGCCATCTTGTTGTTTTCCATTCATATAGACGTTTTAATATTAGAAAATTGCACATATTTTTGCATATTAATTAATTAATTAGAAATTGTTTGGCACATGAAATATTTAAGTATTTCAAAAAAATAATTGACAATGAGAGGAAATTGAATTATGATAGACAAACAAAGAAACTTGTACAAAAATCCAATTAAAGCAATAAGTTTAAAAGTTGGAAATAGTTTACGTGACCAAGGTCGACCTCTCATCCTAAACTTTGAACTTAAATAGATCTGCTTAATACACTATTATCCCCAATTAAGTTTCAAAATACTCATTTTTGTAGGTAGCACAAAACTAACTTATTTTAGCTACTAATCCACTTAGCCCCTTTGAAATAAATACCTTTTTTAGCATCAATGGAGGAAAAAATATTCAAAGTACTTGTGCAGAAGGGCTTCAGAAGAAAAGAAGAATGAAGAGAACTAGAAGTTGATCAACAAACTATGATTGGTTTGACCGGTTCTTGGTCGGTTTTCAAAACAAGCCTAATACTTGTCTAGTTATGCGCTTCAACCAAACCAGTTTGGATTTTGATCACCAATCAAATGAGTTGAAAAGGCCGATCTGATCCAATTTGAAGGTGCACACAGTATTAAAGTAGAGAATTATATCATTTGAAGTGTGGGAAATTTTCCCATAGATTTTTTCTCAATAGAATCCAAATTTCGAGCAAGTAGGGTTAAGGAAATATTACCATCCAAATCATAAGAAGAAAAAGTAATATTAATGACAAAAAATATAAAGTGGCAATACCTTTGATTTTGTTACAAAATAAATTTACTTATTGATCATATGTTTTAGAAAAAATAGCAAAATCATCCATTATTTATACCGATTTGGGTTCTGTGGTTTATTCATTTTGTCCATTTCATTTTGGTCCTGTAATTTAAAAGGGAGTTGATATTGGCACTACAAAAGTATTACTAGGGCTCCATTTTCTTTCTCCTATCAAGAAATTGACCAAATTGTCCATTTAATGTTAAAACATTAACTTACCTATATAATATTCATTTTCAAATTTATATTTTGATTCATAGTTTTATAGTCGTCCATGCATCTAGCGCAAATTCAATATATATATATATATATATATATATATATATATGTATGTATTTGTGATATTGCAGTATAGGATCTTCAAAATATATGAAGGACAAAAAGAAAATAAAAATCTAAAATCAATAAAATTCTAGCTTTTTCAATCAAATCAACCAAAGGCTTAGCTTGTTTTCACATAAATAAACTCAAATTTAATTTATTTTCTATTATTGTTTTTCACTAAGCATAACCAAAATCTTAGATACACACACACACACACACATACATACATATATAAGTTAACTAAATGGTCAATAGTGATTAGGGCATATTTGCTCAATTAAGCAAATCAAGTAGTGTTCAATAAATAGAAGGAGGGACATTTTGGTCAAATATTAAAATTAAAGATATACTTGGAGCTCCTATATCTATTTTAGGAGTGCCAATATCATTACCCAATTTAAAAATTGGTGATTTTTGTCCTTTCCGCTATTGATTGCTTATGTAGCAACCAATTTGGTTGGAGTCCAACCACCGATGTAGATGTAGAACAAAGAATTGGGCCTTTTGGCAAATATGCAAACATTAAATTATATGCCACCTGACTTAACAAAAACAAATACATTGCACAAAGTAATTCATGCACTTCAATGAACTCATCCCGATAGGTACTCTCAATTCGAATATTGTTCTACTTGACTTTGACTTTAAAGCACCATATTCCTAATGATGTTTTCACTTTAATATGAGCTCCATCACCATTCGCATTTGTGAACCATTCTTGGGTAGGGATTGACTTAAATAGGTGCAAAGTGATTAGATCAAAGTGTGAGAATACGAAAATATTGTATACTAAAGAGGTTTTGAGATGATTGCAAATATATACCATTGATTTTAGTTTAGACTATGCGTAAAGTACATGAAACCTTCTGGTCAAAAAACTCATTTCTAATGATATTGTTTCAAAATTTACTTTTAGTCACACCAGTGTTGCACTTCCATTGCAATTTTGTGAATGTGTTTATTAGATTCAACTAGTTGATGTGGTTTTCTTTTCTGTAGATTCTATGGAAGTCATGACCAAATTTAGGGATGAAGACCTTTTGAATTTTTTAGTATCATCGCAGATTTCTTCAATTGACTATGGAGTTGAGAAATTAGGGCAACAGAATGGGTGGATTGCTTGGAGTTGATTTCTAAGGAGATTAGTTGTTTCTGTCGTTTCTTACTTACTCATTTTTAAAGATAGTTGTTTGGGATATTCTCTCAAAAGTACGCTTTGTGTTATTAAATTTATACTGTTCAAATACACAAGTATTTCTTATGCGGTTTTCATAAATTGTTGCTATGCCATGGACTTAACAACTATTAAAAACCCCACGGACATAAAGTATGTATATTTTTAGTCTATGTGCTTTTTAGATTTCAAATTAAATTTTTTGTTACATTTACCAATAGAATAAGATATGACTGTTTTTAGAGAAGAAGATTGTCGGATAGGTCCCTTTTTAATATCTTTAGTTGATAATGATTAAACAATACAACTGATTTTTTTCATTTATCTTTTATACTTTTTATGTTTGATTTCTTAAATTAAATGCCATAACAAATTTTTAGCCAAATTGAGTAACTTGTGTGCAAAATGGAATATCAACTGGAGTAGTTAAATTAGGTTGTAATTTCTAATGTATTTTTCACAAATTAGATCTACCAATTATTGACCAATACTCCAGTCTATATCATGAACTTCATTATTGCATAACTATATTTCTACCCTTTGTTTTCTCTACCCCGTGGTTTCTACTCAAAATGCGATTTAGCAATAAGTGTCAATCTAAAAAGATATCGCAAACTGTAAGCATGAGTCTTGTTTATGTACTATTGTTCTTCATCTGGTGTTGACTAAACAATGCATGTGATCTTTTATGTCTTTATTTAAGTATATCAAAGAAACTTCCATTTGTCTTCTGATATACAAATATTTATGTACTCAGACAGTTACTTAGTGGGGCTTTTCAGTGTTGTTAAATCATGTGTCTTTTTATAAATGATCTAGCTCATGTTAGTATTGCAATAATTATTATTTCCTATATTCTAGCTACGGTACCAATGAACATATTTTGTTTCTTGCTGCTGATATTTCAATGTTGATCATGTGAGTAATATTTGGTGACTAATCTTATCAAGTATCGGTCAAGCAAGTAGGCATTGAAATATAGAATAATAATTGCAAAATTGAAAAATTATTCCTCTAAATTTGCATGTTTCGGGTTTTAGTCCTTTATTTTTTTGATTTAGCAAATATACTCTATATCTTTCAGTCTTCTATCAATTTTAGTTCTAAGCAAATTGGGATTTGCCTATTTCATGTCAAGTCTCAATTTGGGATCTTAAAATGCGGTGAGTGGTGTGGAGTTGACATGTTCATGTGTGGACAATTTCTTTTATAAAAAATGATATTGCATCCAAGTTACTCTTTTTTGGAGGGAAACAATAGTTACTTTCCCTCCATTTTCCATACTCCCTCCTAGGGGTGTCAAAACTTGACCCAACCCGCCGAACCGATCACGACCCACCTGAAAATTTTCAGGTTTGGGTTTGGGGTTTTCGGGTTCGGGTCCAATCGGGTCGGACCCGAAAACCAACCTGAAAAATAATTTCAGGTCGGGTTGGTTTTCGGGTTGACCCGCGAACCCGAAAAAAAATCAGGTGACCTAAATATGATAATATAAATTGATTTTATTTTATGTACAAACCCTAGCCAAGACCAAGTGAAGTAGCCGACACACACACAGGTTTGCTCTCTGTTCTCTCTCTCAATCTCTGCTCTCTGTTCTCTCTTTCACTCTCTGCTCTCTTTGTAACTCAGGCGGCGGCGGTGACGAAAGAACGGCGGCAACGGACGGCGGTAGGACTATTTTTTGGTACAAATCTCCCACCCTCTATGTTCTCTCTCTCTCTCTCTCCTCTCTGCTCTGTGTTGTCTTTCTCATTTTATTCTGTGCTTTCTGATCTCTCTCTCACTCTCTGTAACTCAGGCGAACGGAGGACGGACGGCGGCGACAGCAGACGGACGGCGGCGAATACTTAGATCGGGCTATTTTTGGGCATAGGTAATTCATTCCCCTTTCTATTCTCTGTTCTCTGTTCTCTCTCTCACTCTCTGTAACTCAGGCGACGGACGGACGACGGCGAGACGGCGGCGACGGACGGCAAACGGACTAAGAAATTTTTGGCCAAGGTTTTCGATTTCAAGCTCGCAGGGTTTTCTAAGTTGGCTGAACTTCGGTTCAGGGCTAAGAAATTTATTGATGAAAAAAGGAAGAACAACTCTACTAGGAAAGCTTTTGTGCGTTTTGCTATGTCATTTTTGGAGGTTGGAAATCCAAGATTGTTGAGAGGAGTTTTGCAACAGAGGGAGATGTATTCAGGGGTTTTGAGGGGCCTGGGGAATGATGATGAGGAGACTGTGGTTTATGTTCTGTCAATTTTACGTGATAGGGTTCTCGTTCCAGAGTCTCAGGTGCCCCCGGGACTTAGGAGTGTGTTGTTTGGGAGTGTTACTTTGGAACAGTTGGTTAGCATTTCAGGGAGGGATTATTTGGGGGATGCAGCAGAGTTGGCGCACAATGTGTTGATTATGGTGTGTACTGACCCTGCAAATGGGTTGATGCCAGATTTGGATAGGAAGCCAAGTCCTCTTCGTGGGAATATAAAGCGCCTTTTGGGTTTAATGAAAAAATTGAAGGCAACAGAAGTTGAGTACCACAAGCACCTTCTTCTGGCTATTGTAAAAGGACGTCCTTCATTTGGTTCTGCATATTTGGATGAGTTTCCTTACAGCCTTGAAGATCTTGTATCAGAGAACTGGTTAAGAGTTTCTGAGCTGTTTTGTTATTTTATGAGACTAATTTTTCAGGTCAACCCGAACCCAACCCGAATCCAATAAGGTCAGGTTCGGGTTGACCTTTTCGGGTTGAGCATCGGGTCGGGTCGGGTTCGGGTTGGGGTTTTTTATGTTATACCCTTACATCAACCCGACCCGAACCCACCCGACCCACCCGTTTTGACACCCCTACTCCCTCCTATTTATGACTTTTCACACCATATTGTGGAAAGACAAATGTCAATTAAAGAAAAATGTTTTCCATGGATGGACAGCTCAATTGCAGGTGTGTAAATAGAGTAGTAATGAGGGTGTCATG
Source organism: Petrea volubilis (assembly GCA_026212405.1). Classification (NCBI taxonomy): domain Eukaryota; kingdom Viridiplantae; phylum Streptophyta; class Magnoliopsida; order Lamiales; family Verbenaceae; genus Petrea; species Petrea volubilis. Next base: position 10,248,317 of record CM047878.1, read on the forward strand.
GACGAACAACAGTCCTAGAAGACAGTTTCACACATGTAGAGATTCTCGGGTAATTTTTTTGTTTTAATTTATATATTTTATTTATTACTCTTTAATCATTTTTTTCCACTAATATGGTGGATTATAGTTCTAAAATTATACTCAAAGAGGGGGCTATAATATTTTTTGTGGAACGACCTCCCAATGTGTGAGAGACTGAGGGAAGCAATCCCAAACTAAAGATCCTGTTGCTTGCGACTGGAAGATGAAATATGTGAGTTGAGAGCTGCAGCTGATGAGGTTAGTGAGGTAAGAAGCATCAAAACAGAGATTGAGCGACTCAAGTGTTTGGAGTGGGAGGTTGAAAGTGAAAGAAAGAATAAGAATACTGCAGTTGTTTTCCTTGCCTTGTCCTGGGATTCTTTTCTTTTTGAGATAAATACAATTTACGATCCCAACTATACGGGTTTTCACAGTTTACAACCTCAAGTTTTAAGTTTTTCCGACGGTCAGCTTAATTTTTTAATTTCAAAAATTGCAAATTAAGTAGATTTTTTGATCAAAAATGTACGTCGGAGCGGCACCATGTGAGAAGCACATTGGTTGAATATGGGTATTTTTGTCTTTTTTATAATTGGAAACTACATTTTGACAAGAACCCTAGCCATTTCCTTCCGCTTCTCCATTTATAATGACCATCATTGCCGCCACTCTACAATTTTACCTTCAATATCTCGCACTATGCTCTCTCTTTCCTTCTCAAAATATTTATTTAACTATGACCTACCTTGATCTTTATCTATTAAAGAATCGATGTCTTCAAGAACTTAGTAGTTTGCCTCCGAAAAATTATCAATCTTCTTGCATAATTCATTGATTAGAGAAAAATCATCGGTATTCCAAGTAACGGGAGAAGCCCAAATCATGAAATTGAAGTGGGGTCGCAAAATTTTTGCCAAAAGTTCATCTACAAGTTGGAAAATCAACTTCCTGTTGCTCGGGCTGCTTGCAGCGACGAGGGTAAAGGTTTCGGCAAAAGGGGTTCAGGATTCCTTCCAAACCTCCTATTTCAATCCCCAACAACAAAAAAGAACCTATGGGTAGGCATTTTCAAGGACTGGGATGAAAGGCCAACCAAGATAGGATATAGTTGGTTTTCCACAAAATCTATTTCAGTGGGGCGTGTGGTGTTGCTAACCCAAGGCAGGGCACTCAATGCGCTAGGGTGGCCCCATTTCACCTTACCAAGCCCAACGAAACTCTGAATACAAGCCTAGATCATGTGTACATATAGAATTTTTGGGTGCTAATATCTAAAGTTGAGAGGGAAACAACCCAAATCATACACTAAGATCCCTAAGCAATCACTGGAAGAGTTTGACATAGTAGAAGATTGAGTGTCGCCAAAAATTTCTTGTGATTTTTCCACAAACATACGGGTTGCTCAAGTACCAAAGTGAAAGTAATTATTGTTCTTACGAGGAACAGGTTACCAAGTACCAACCTTATAAATTCTCTATTGTTTAGCATCAAAAAGTGAATGAAATGTGTGTGAAATAAAGAAAAACAAATAAATGCATGTAGAAAAAAATCAATAGAACAGACTAGGGCCAATGCATCGTCAATTGGATCCTCCTGTAATTAATTAAACCCCCATTGATGATAATTAACACCTCTTTCCACAATCTAACTTACTAAAATATTTGTAATCCCTTTTAGAAAGCAAAATAAATATACCAAAGAATGCTATGTGTCTACTTTTGTGATCACATACGGATTCCTTCGCCCTTTGTGCACAAAAGTTGTGTTACTCAAAAAGTCATCGCTAATTAATCTAACAAATCGTATAAGAGCATGATTATTTCTAATCTATGCGTTCCTTATGCCTATAACACAAATAGTTAGATTTTATAACACACCCTGTTGCAGTCGAATATTAAATCTCAAAACTTGTAAAAATTGATCAGAAATTCACAAGTAATAAGACCTTGAATTATATATAGGAAGTATGTAAATTAAAATCAAAGGGGTTCAACAAAAATCACAAGGGTTTCATCAACCATTTTTCCCTCCAAAAATAGAATAGTATCTATGCTCAACTCCCGAGAAAATTTGACAAGATTAAATGTGGGAAAAAAATTGCCAAAAAATATATTGCGTGTACCTAAACAAGAATTACATCGCAATTTCCCAATCCATCATCTCATTGTCGACCATATCTATTCATAGTTTGTGGGAAAACTTAGAAAATGTCTTCATCTTCTTCCAGGAGCAGTACAATTGTGAACTTTTGTTATTGTGGGAGAAAGGTTGCCTTGTAAACATCCTCGACCGACGATAATCCTTGCCGAAGATTTTATGGGTATCCTGATTGGAGGGTTGTGGTTTTCTTCTCTGATTTATTTTATTTCCCCTCTCACTCTTTCATACCCCTGTTCTAAAGAAAATAGGGTATAGGCTAACTTGAATTGATTTTTTTTCTTTTTCCACAACGTTGACTTGCAACTTTTTCTTGTGCAACAAATCATAAGTGGGTGAACAAACAAAGGCTATAATTCGTAGCCTCAAGCACAATAAAGTAGAGCTTCTAGAGGGATTAGACAAGTTGAAAACCAAAAGCTTGAAGTTAAAATTTTGGATTTTCTTCTTGGCTTTGATAATTGTGTATATTTTGATCTAGGTCTCTTAGTTTGAATGTTTAGGTTCGAGTTATGCTTTGTTTGTAGTTATGGACGCATTAACAAGATGTGTTTGTTTTTTTAAAGCCATCTTGATTATGGCTTGTCATTTCATGTTGTGAGTGTAATGTTATTATTGTTGTATTGGAAAGAATAATAGCTTTTTGCTTTTGCACTTATCTGATTGTCAGTTGGGGAGTTCTATGATTAGTCACAATCGTAGGTGACTAATCTTAGTCATCCTCTAAAAAAATGTCACGTGTACAATTTTAAAATATTTTAATAAGTTGTAGGTTTTTTAAATTTTTGAGCAACCCGCTATCATGAGTCAAAATTTCTCTCTCCTCCCCCTCTCTCTCCATATTTCTAATTTCTGTCTCTCTCTCTCTCTCTAACGTTCCAAATTCGATCTCTCTCTCTCTCAAACCATTCATTTAATTATTAACCTTAAACAAAAAAAAATTCTTAATTATTAAGACTTCTTAGTATAAATTATTTCTACTACAATTTAAATATTTAACTTCGATTAAATAAAAATTGCATCATATTTTATTTCATTACTTATAGATAATAATATTATTATTCTCTTTTAAGTGTTCTCATGGATGAATTTAACTATTATTATTATTATTATTATTATTATGATAAGGGGCGAATAATATTCGACATTCAATCATATAAGTACATATATTTTCTCCAAGTTATCATTAAAATATTGACTCGCTAGTATGAAAAATATTATATGAATTCATAGACGTACAAATAAGATACAAATTATAGGAAAAAAAAAATTTAAACAAACTATTTACATTTATTTTGTTTATTTTAAATAAGTCAAACAAACTATGTGCAAATAATATTTCATTATACATATTAACCATAACTATTTAAATCAATAAACTATTTTTATATTATTATTATTATTATTATTATTATTATTGTGTTTCATAGCATATCTCCATTAATAATCAAAGCACAATTTCCTTTACCAACTAATGCTTGTTGTGTTCCTCGATCTCTTTGTATTTTATATATACAAATTGATTTTAAAAATACATTATTCAATATCACTACAGATTAATCATTTTGAAATAAATCTATCGATAATATAAACAACTTACTTAATAATGATATCCATATTTTATAATTTTTTTTTATTTTTTAAAACATAGATGTTCATATTCTATGTATATTCTTAAAATAATTTATAATGAATGTGATACATTTTTTGAAATATGTTAAAAGAATTAAATTAAATATAAATTTTTATCCACTATTAACATATATTCGAATTTTTGAGTTATAAATAATATTTATTTTGGTATCAATTTAGTATTTTAATTTTTTTATCACAATTTTCAATTAATTATCCCTGTTAATACACATTTCTGAAATTAAAAAAAATTATAAAAAGTACCAGATATTTATAATTTAAAAATAAAAATAATGGTACCATGGTATTAAAACATAAAAAAATTAACTGATTATAATGGTACCACAATATTATAATGGAACAATGGTATTAAAAAAAAAAAAATTATAATGAGTACCATGATTTCTTTTTTTATTTTAAAAATAAAATTTTAATTGGTTAATATTTAGTGGGCTGGTCTACTATAATAATGGTTGTATAAAAAATTTCTTGCTAACCTATATAGCAGGTAGCCTTTCTAATTTACCTGCATAACAGGTTGCAGGTCATATAAAGATTAATGGTTTATATTAAATATCACAAATCTAATGGCTAGAATTAAAGGTGACTAACGTTAGTCACCTACGAACTGTGACTAACGATAGAATTTCCCTTGTTAGTTATCTTGTGGAAAGTGAAAAGAAAGATAACACTATCCTCAGTTTAGTTGAACATGAAAAGTTTCAATGTAGAAGATGAAAGATACCAAAAAACGTTGAAACATTTATGTCCTATATCATAACCTTAAGCTAACCACACTTGTACTCAAAGTATAAACCTTTGCCAATCAATGGCTATCATTACTATCCAAAATATCGCATAGCTAAGTATATAATTATCTCAAAAGACAAAATATGGCAAACACAATGTGCACACAATTTTTAGAGTCTAGCTCACAAAACATGCCAAAATAGACCAAATAAATACATTATCATCTGCGAAATAGAGTCCAACTCTAGCATAACATGCTAAAGCAACAAGGTTTAATAACTTCAAATCAATTTTCCTTTTCCCTTTGTTCTTGTATTTCTCATCGTTGTTTTTGTTAAGTGACTAAAGAGTTAAGAGTATTAAGGATTATTGGGTCGTCACTTCCTCCCCCTCTTAGGAAATCTCGTCCTCGAAATTTATATTTTGCTTAGTAAAAGAGTTAAGAGTATTTTTCAATTAAATTTTTTTTTCTTTTCCGAAACTAATCTCACTATTCCAAATAGCAAATTTCCTTTTTCAATAGAAATCTCACAAATTTCAATATACCAAAATCCATTTTGAAATAGTAGTTTTACTGGTTTCAAAAATACACAATAAATTTTGACAATCACACATACCAGTACCAACTCCCAGGCGTTGGGACCCTAGAGGTGGCTCTTGTGGTTCAAGAGGTATCTCCCACGCACGTAGCACTTTGCCCTACGGGCTTAACATTTTGCCTTATGGGCTCCGTATATAACAATTTGGCCTAGTAGGCTCAATATATAACAATTTGGCCTCGTGGGCACAATACTTATGAATATGCTCCGCAGGCTCACGCGGTGGCGCCCGTACGCGTAGCACGTTGCCCCAAAGAGCAATTAGCTCTCGATTTTTCGTTTGGCAACCTGCTCTGATACCATTTGTCACGACCCAGAAAATACCCTTAATATTTTATTAAACATAAATAATAATTTACATAAATATTTTTACGAAATTTAAAAGTTACAACTTAAAAAGAATACAAAAGTAACTATAAAAGTGTCGTAATGCCCGGTGGTCTTCCACTGCGCACTCTGATATAACATCTTTGCCTAAAGGAATGTTCATAAAAGGTGTCGACACAATGGTTGAGTAGAACTATTACTCGATCACATAAGGTGCAAGTGTGTGAAAATTGCACACAAACATGTAAAATCACATAATACTCCCTGTTCGTCACATACAGTGACGTAATACCTTATGACTCCCACCACGATCAAACAATCAATAATCCAACTGAGTCACTCTGCGATTCCACCAATCCCAACTGAGTCACACCAGTGGTCATAACAGGGGTATATGCCGAAGCCTACGACCCACTCTCACATAGAACACTCCGTCCATATGAGGAGGGATTAGGATATAGAGGGCTGGAACACATAATACCGGCATCTCCAATAGAATGTCCCGACAGAACTCAGCCACATCCATTCCACAATATTTCGGGCCTAACACATAATTGAGAAAAAACTTTCTCATAACACATAGATCATAAAGAGCATAAATAAATATATCATGTTCATGCATGTACCTTAATGAAGAAAACATAAGAGCATGAAAACAATTATCATGATATTGACATATATAGCAAATTATTTGAGACATAAAATCTTAAAATATGAACATAGGCAATTACTTGGTGTTTTTACCATTATTTGGTAAATCCAAGTTAAAGCCTTATTTATGAAAATAATCTAAGATCATGTTGCCTAAACTACTTATGAGAAAGGTAATAATTCTACCTTTCAACTATTTTTAGGGACAAAAGAGTGTATATAAATGGCTAAAAGAGGGTATACAAAGGGCTCTATGGAAGGTTAATAGGTATACATGGATGAAAATATAAGAGTTTGTATATATATATATATATATGTGTGTGTGTGTGTGTGTGTGTGTGTGTGAGTGAGTGGAAGATAGGCTATAAATATGAAGTGTTTTGTATACTTAGAGTGAGGTGAGTATGAGTGGGGCATTTTAGATGGGATTTGTGTATTGTGTGGGTGTGATAGAATGTGAGCAACCCCTCCCCCTATTTCAGTGTAAGAAGTGAGGGTAGAATGGGAAGACTTGGGGGCAAAGTCTTAATTAATGCAAATCTCCCACCTAGGCTTAAAATTAAATGCCAAATTAAATGCAATCTTCCACCTCCCTTCTCTATTTCTAGCCTTGGTATAACTCTAATACATGAGTCATGAAGCTAGATGAATGGAAGACCACACAAGTGCACAATTTCCAGAAGAAAAATATTTTGTATTAGTATAAGATATTTTAATAAAATATTAACACAAAATCAAATAAAATCTGATTTTTATTGTTCTCATCTTATAAAATCTTAAATCATATCTTTATTTTATTAAAAATTCGAATTTGTATTTCTTGTTTTTGGAAAAACCGAAAATTAGGGTTTTAGTGCATAAAATTAGGGTTTTAAGGCTTAAAATCCAAAAATTCGTAATTAATTTAGAAAAATTCCAAAATGATTAAATTTATTCTTTATAAATCTGAAATTATATTCATATTTCCCAAAAATTAAAAATGTTTTAGTTATATTTTCGAAAATTGCAATTTAGGACATAGAATTTCGAAAATTGTGTTAGAATGTCCAATTCCTCTTAAATTTGGAAAATCATAAAATTTATTCAAATTTACATCTTCTCCATGCATAAAAATCTAGAATACTTATTTATATTAATTTTGAAAACTCATAAGTATTTCATAGATGAATTTTTCAAGAGTGGTAATCGAAATTCAAAAATTAGCACTCTACTGTTTAAATTGTAAATTACTATCAAAATCAGACTAAAATTTGAAAACAACAAGTAATAATAACATTTTTGAGAAGCACAAGATTTTAAATCAATTATTTAAATATTAAGGATTACTGGACCGTCACAGAGTTACCTTCTTGATTTGCAATAAGAGTGGCATCTTAGCTCAAATCTAGAGTATGTCCCCCTTCACCAGCAAAACCCTCATAAGCTTCATTAGTGTCGTTGATTTCTTCTTTGTACCCCCTTTTGTTGTGGCCCTATTTGCCACATCTTCCATACTTTGCAGTTTCTTGTTGCCTTTTGAGTCTGTTTGGATATGTTGTAGCAACAAGTCTCCTGGGTTTCTTTTTTTTGTTTGTTTGTTTCTGTTGTGCGTCAAGTGGCTCTCACCTTCTTACTTTTGCAGGCCTACCAGGAGTTGCTTTGTCCAAAATTGGTGGTAAAGGTGGATTGTACTCTGTTTGTCTCCACTCATACCTCCTATTGATGGGCATGATTACATGTTTAGCATCATGTCTCTAATGTGGGTTATAATGAAACCATTCAGCTGCTTTTTCATCCAAGTCCTTCATATCCTGCATTGTTCTTGCAAAATTATTAGCAGTCGTTGATTTAGCCATTCTCCAGAATATAATCTTATATACTTATCATCTAAAGCCTGCATTCTGGAAATTGTTTAATATATGCCTTATACAAAACATGTGTTCAACATTTGGGAAAACCTCTTGGAAAGCTTAGATCAGACCCTTCTGCTTATCAGAGATAAATGTGAACTCATAGTCACTATCTATTCTAAGATATGTCATCAGCAATGTTGAAAACCAGTCTCAAGCATCCTTGTTCTCTCTTTGCACAATTGCATATGCTACAGGTATGCTATAGATAATATATTATTATTAGAATCAATACCCACAGTAGTAAGTAATACACCCTTGTGTGGACCTCACAAATGGCAACCATCAACTCCAACAAAAGGTCTACAACCAGTATGAAAATCCAATTTCAAAGCATTCAATTAAATATAGAACCTCTCAAACCTATTATCATCATAATATTGAATTGTTCATAAGGAAATCACGCAATATTTGCAGAGCAAATCTCCTAGCTCTATAAGCTTGAGGAACACTAACATGGCACCTAATTTCTTCAATAACATCTACCCTAAACCCTTCAACATTTTTGTTTTGGATCATATTTAAATTTCTGGAAATACCTTTCCCTAACCCATCCAGGCTTCAGATTTTTGACATTATAACAAGGTATACAAGAATTATCAGCATTGTACAGACTTATCTGAAATGTGGGCTTATTTTTCACCAAGTGGGATTTTCTAGTCGTATTCTTCATCAGCACACACTGTATACATTCTTTTTTTTTTTTTTATCATTTTCAATTATTAAAACATTTATGTTCTCCATAATAACATGAGAGTGAACAACTTTTTTTGAACTCATCCTTGTTTGTAAATGTCTGTCCCATCAAGAAGTTTAGGTTATAATTCTATGAACGACTAAATGCAGGAAAACTAGTCCCACCCCCCCAAATCAGAACCCACAACACTATTCAATTCAACATGACTATTCATCAAATCAGATTCCCCGCTTTCATTCACATATTCATCTTAATTATTCAAATTATGTTCCTCAACTACTTCACATATATCAAACTGAACATCCCACTCCTCTTCTAGGTCAACATTATCCTGAAAAAGTCTATCATCATTAGTACTAACATCAATGGAAGTGTTGTGACCAAAACTCTCATCTGATGTTTCATTGTGTTCACCTACATTTAAATTCACCAAACCTTTAGCATTTTCTTCATCACCAGAGTAGTTCTCTACATTACTATCATGTAGTTCATCATCCTCATCTTGATCAATGTCTTCATTCCCTTCATAGTCACTATCATTACTACCCAATACTAAATCCAACCCAATACCACTGCAAACAACTTTATCCCACACACTATTATCCTCTAAAGCCACATCAATTTCATCTACAACAAAATTTTCTATGTAGATGTGAAACTCTCTAACATATTTCGGCTTATCCAAACATAAAGACATAAGTTCAAATTATCCTATAAACACCCAACCACTTTTACTACTGTAATGGTATTTTTTTCACCCTTAAACCTCAAGGGATTTTCGTATAATCAAATTAATGGACAATACCACCAACATAATTGGAATATGATAATTAGAAAACTTACCCCCTCAGTGAATGCTCAAAATCAACATCTGACTCTAAGATTTTGCAACAAAATAAAACCAAAAACAAAATAGAAATACTGAAATTGATGGAATAAAAAAAATCAAATAAAAATAGCCACAACAATAAGTAACTCAACTCTCTGATAGGTGCAGTCCAGTTATTTCAAATGAGGGCTATCAAAACATATTTTTCCAACACCAGGGACCACCATATTGGACCACAACTACATGGCGTACAAACATTACATAAAGCACAAAACAAGTAAACAAAAAACAAACAAAACAAGTGTCCAACATTCTAGTCAAATGAGCCCCAGCCCTCGCATATTATACTCAAAACCCTAAACCCTATTTCGAACATCAGTTTTACACAAAAAAATAAAGTTCCTTTTTTAAAAAAAGAAGATTCTTACCATGACATGGTGAGGGCAAAAAATTCCTCTCTATCTTTCTGAACTCAGGCATCTTCAATGCCTAGCTTTTAACAAGATTTTTCTACAAAGATTCTTCAACTCTTTTTTTTTGTACTCACAAGTTCAAAAAGCACGAACGACGATTCATTTTCCCAGGGTTAACTTCATTTAATTTTCTTTCTAATTTGGGGATTCAGGAGAACCAGGAACACAAGTTAGTCTAGGTTAGTTACACACTTCCCAACAACATGTAACAAACTCGTGACTTGGGTGAAAATTTTCCTTCAAAAAATTATCCGATTTGGCTACCACGTTTCATTTTAAACATCTAATTGCCAAGTCATTTTTGACCAAGTCAAAATCCCCAATTCAATGTATCGTCGATTACAATCAATTTTTTGATCAAATTGCGAATTTCGAGGCAAATTTTCCTTGAATTGAAAGGGAATGACAACATCCGGTATGAAATCAATAATAGAATCAAAATTTGTCCTGAAATTAAAGAATGGCAAATATAAGGGATGAAATTTTTTTTTCCGAATATGTGTATATTTTCTATTTGACATATATTACCGTAATATGTTTTTATACTTTTATGATAAAAATATGTCTATCTGCATATATACACACCTATAAAATATTAATATATAACATTTTATACATATATATAATCTCATCTTACAAAGTTTTACAAGATTATCTTTTTTCTTTTTCTGACCTCGATAATTTTATTAATGTATTAACATAACACTATCCTTTATATATTCATATCTTGTTTAAATTATTAATTAATATTATTATCTAATGTGTAAAATTAATATATACTTTAATCATCAAAATAGACACACACGTATATATACATATAAATACAATAAGTATATGAATGGTAATTATGGCTTTTGCTTATTTCTAGTATATTAATTGCATAATAATAATAATGTTTGTTGAAAGCATCAATGCGAAATGATATGAAAATAATTATCAATGACTCTTTATTCCCCTTTTCTTTTCCTTTTTTTCGCCCCCTTTACCACCTTATTTCTATCATTTAATTTAATTGCTTGTTATTAATATTAGTCATTTATTAAGTATAGAGCATCATTGTATATCATAACGGGAAGAAACACTTTTAAGATCCACACTTTTATAGAAGTACAGATTACATCAAAGATCTTCACGCTTCATGCTCTGTTTCCCCTCTTTTTTTTTTATTTTTTTTATTTTTTGTCTTCTTCCCTTTGTTCATTTCATTTGATTCCGCTTTTTTTCTCTGGAGGTTCCTGTTTGTTTCTAGGTGAATATTCTTGCAGGTTTACATATGTTGCAGGCGGGCGTTGGATGTCAGATCGTCTTTCTTTAAGCCAAAATTTTCAATTAAGATTTCAAGAACATGGCTTTGAGAGAGAGAGAGAGAGAGAGAGAAATAATGGAAGGAAAGAAACAATGGGTATTCAGGCTATTCATTAGCTTCTGATCTTTGTGGGGCAAAGTGATCATCTCCAACTGCTTCGCCTTCTAGGGTCCTTGATTCAGTTTTTTTTTTTTTATGTAACTTCATTTTGCGAATGAGATTTTGGGTTAATTTTGTTTGATTTGATTACACGTGTCCTCTGCTTTTTTTTATGTTTGTAAGTTAATTCTTCTTTCTAGTATTTTATACGCAAAAGCTTTCAGGGATATAATTGTATTAATCAATAATACATTCTTGTGTTGGTTTATATAATGGCCACTGTTGGCTTAGCAATATAGATATTAGGGACAATTATTTTCATCTTTCCTAAATTTAGGTAAAATTATTGATAATTCCCTCTTATTTTAAAAGTTATCAACATTTTCCTGACATTTGTTATCTTTTAACAAAAAATGGAACTGGTAACAACTTTTGAAATTACCAATAACCGTCTCGCATTAAAGTAGTCATCCCAGCTGCCAAGAGATGCGATTCGTCAAACTTGACAAAATTCCTCAATCAATTTTATGATTTCACTTACTTTTGTGAAGTAATTTCATTTAATACCACAATAACCACGACCGAGTATTACCCTATAATACACAGACACTTCAAAAAATCACATCATGCAGTGCCGAACATATGTTAGACACGGCTCCAACACGGCTCCGACACGTGTCCGACACGGCAACAGTGTGTCTGAAAAATAAAAAGAAAAAAGAAAAATCCGACACAATGTCTGACACGGCTGACGGCGCGTCCGACACGTTTTGGACACGGTTGGACTTTTTTTGATATTTTACAAAGCTTGTAATGAGCTCTTTTTTTTGAATTTTAAAATGGATAGTGGAAATTTTGAAAATAAAATAAAAAAGATTATATTTATCTTAAACTAATTAATTAGATTCAAACTGTTTATCTATTGGCCTTTGTTTCACATCGTCTTTTTCATCTATCCCTTCTTCTTTACAAATCTCCAATCAAAAATTACTACCAGAAATTTTCATGATATTCTATTTTAATGATCCATATTTCTATTTCTCTATCATGCACTCTGATTTTATAAATTATAAACATATAATATAATATAACATAATATTTTAATAACCGCATTAGAGCTGAGTAGTGTCCTAAAATTTAAGGATTTTTCGTGTCACCGTCTCCATGTCGTGTCCCTATATCCTTATCCGTGTCCGTTCATCATAAGTATCACCATATAATTCGATACCACCATTATATTTTTTTAAAAAAAAAAATTGACTTCATATAGCTTATACATTTTAAACTTGTCAAGACTATACGAATTTTATTTCAAAGCACATCGAAAACACAAGAAATACAGCTTGCAATTACATTCTGCATGGATAAATGATGAATTTTTTTAAACTTATACATAACTTAAGGATATTTGTAATTTTTGAAACAATAAAAAATTATTCATAATTTCACTTAAACTCAAGAGAGATGCGTGTAATTGTCCGTAGATATTATTGATGTGTGCAGTGCACATGGGTCGGGTGTTGTGTTTTGTTGAGTAAAAATTAGTCTATGCTGAATAATGGTTTGACGGCTTAGTAAAATCAATAATATTGCGCCCCCCCCCCCCCCCCCCCCCCCGGCCCCTCCCTCCTCCCTAAATGCATTTGTTGGCAGTGCTGCTAAGCCGTGGGCATATGGGACTGACCCTTTTCCTCCACATGAATACTGGTAGTGTGAAGATAGTTCGGTTGGTCGAAATATGGGCCAATGATTGCAAGTGAATTGAGAATACCCTGCAATGATTCTATACGAGCATCAAATTATTGTTGCTTAAGATGACAAAAATCTAAACAGCTCTCTATTTTTAACATATGAGTAACTATGTTTCGTTGTCCTTTACTAGACAGATCAACAAAAAATAAATTGTATAAGCATTATAATTGTTGAACTTGCATTTTCAAACGAGCTCGCATCAAGTTTAACACATTTTACATGACGGCGGTATTTTTTCGCGCCACTAATTCACCAGAACCGCGTTTATTTCTTTCATCATTAATACTCGTATTATGACCCATTGTATATTTATTTATTTTTTTATGGAAAAGTCTTAGAAGCTGTGCTTCCAGAATGATTTTACATATCAAGATTGTAACTTATCGTTAAAAAGTACATCGGTAATGCATTTAGGGATTTCATTTCCCCATTCACTAAGTTCCGCTATGTTACAAGATGAGAACTTGGCGAGCTCATCTGCGACGCCATTTGCCGTCCGTCTAATGTTCCGAAACAAAACCTGCTCAAAGAACCACATAGAGTCAATAATATGATCCGCATCATAACAGTGTAGGGAGATGCATTGTCTCGGCTGGTGTATGAAGTTTATAGCTTGCAAGGAGTCGCTCTCCACAAGAACTCACTTAACACACTTGTCCTTCACCCACACCGATGCCTCTTTAATAGCCTTGATTTCCATTGCCAACGGATCTGTGTAACCGAAGAAGAAACTCGCCTTAACGCCCATGTAAGACCTCTACGATTCCCAAACTAAAGCCCCGGCTCCCATAATTCCCCTAGTAGAGTCAAAACCCGCGTCCACACTACATTTTAGGAAACTCGATTATGGCGGCTCCCACACATCCTTTGGATATACAGCCCATCCAAGCGATGAATCCTCCAAAGTCACTTCCCTCATATCATGGAGATAGTCCATCACCCATTCTGGCACCTTGATAAAATGTAGCATCTAATTTAACAAATACCACTCATTTCTCAGTCCCCAAACCTGCCAATAAGTGAGTCGTATGTCACGGACTTGACCTCTCAAGCACACTGTGCGGCACTTAGCTGTTAGTTCGCCTCTATGAAACTAGCTAATTTAGTCTACTACTCCAGAATATGAAGAAATGAAAGGGGGAACGCAGAGGAATAAAAGGGAGCACATAAAGGAAACTTGATTGGTCCTCTACAAATGGTAACTTGTCCTATTTATAGTAATACTCCCCTCCAATGAATGGTGTTGTGATACCCTGACCCTTTTAAGAGGCACCTTATTATTATGATCATTTATTAATATTATTATTATTATTATTTAGGATTGTTACTATTATTAATTTGGATATTTTACACAACTCCAGTTAGGTAAATGTTGTTTTTGCCTTATTAAATGCCATTAATGATAAAATTATATAAGATATGGATAGGATTTGGATAAGATATGATTACATAATAAGATTACATAACATGATTACATAAGATAATGTACATGTGTTTAAATCTTACTTAGGGTAATACACACTTGTATGGATGATTTTAAAAGAAGAACCACTTGTTATCAACATCTTTACTTAGAGTAACACATAATCTCTTGTAGGATACAACTCATGATAAGTAGGGTAACATTTTTATGATTTATATCCACATTTGTGTGTGAAAGCATTTAATACAGTACTTAGTTGGAAGATTTCATTAAATGTGAAGATAAAGCATAATAAACTAATTCTATTTCTTGCTCCAACTATTATAAATACGGGCTTTGGCTCCCATTTTCATTAATATACACAAATACACCAACACACTTATCACAAAAACACACACGGTTACATACATATATATAGATATTACTCTCTTTTAAACTCCTCTTCACATATAGATATACAAATACATACACATACTTATATATATATATATATCTTGATATATATATATATATATATACTTATTTTCGAAAATAGTAAGATAGCTTATATTCATACTTTTATATTACGAAATTCATACGACCACGCTTAATATTCTATCCATGAAGTCCTGGATATCATAGAAACTCGAGTAGATTACAGTAAGTGGTTTCTTCCCTCTATTTATTTTATAAACATATATTTTTCTTAAATTTGCGTCTTGTTTGGGAAAGTTATGTTCTTACATTGAAAGTGGATTTGAGCTTGTTATTTTATGAATTTTCTCTATGTAAAGTTAAAAATTATGTTATGTCGTGCCATTTGTGTATATATAATGATGTTTTGAACACTTGGAATTCTATCAGTAGGAACGAGTTACGAAATTTTGACCATACTACAGGCACTACAGAAAAAACGCCCGATTCAGGCGGAATTATTCTGGGGGAAATTTTCCCCCGGAATTTTCTTTTTTTTTTTTTTTAAACCTGCGAAAATCCGGGGGAAAATTTCCCCCGATTTTTTTTTGAATTTTTTTTATTGAAAACCGGTGGAAATTTCCCCCAATTTTTTTTTTTGAATTTTTTTTATTGAAAACCGAGGGAAATTCCGGAGGAAATTTCCCCTGATTTTTTTTGAAAATCGGGGGAAATTTCCCCGGTTTTTTTTTGAATTTTTTTTTAAAAAATCGGGAGAAATTCCGAGGGAAATTTTCCCCCGGTTTTTTATGAATTTTTTTTTTTAAAACCGGGGGAAATTCCGGGGGAAAATTTTCCCCGATTTTTTTTTTAATTGTTTTTAATTAAAAACTTACTATTTATACATATTAAGCAAAACAATAAACAAAGTTGGAATTAGCTCAATGGCAAGGTATTAGCCTTGCATCCAAGAGGTCCCAAGTTTGAGTCCACACAAGAGCAAAATTTTCTTTTTTTTTAAATTAAAACCGGGGGAAATTCCGGGGGAAAATTTCCCCCGGTTTTTTTTTGAATTTTTTTTTTTAAAATCGGGAAAAATCCGGGGGAAATTTCGCCTGATTTTTTTTTAATTTTTTTAATTAAAAACGTAATATTAATATATAATAGGCAAAATAATAAGCAAAGTTGGAAGTAGCTCAATGGCAAAGTATTAGTCTTGTATCCAAGAGGTCACAAGTTCGAGTTTGTACAAGAGCAAAAAAAAAAATTTAAATTAAAAACACTCTTTGGGGAAATATATTTATATAATATCAATACTATCTTTTCACTATTATTATTTATACTATCTTTTAATTATGTTTAATATATTTATAGGTATACATATATTTATATTGTATATATATGTTTATGTACTATATGGAATATATATATTTATATAATATCAATACTATCTTTTAACTATTATTATTTATACTATCTTTTAATTATGTTTAATATATTTATAGGTATACATATGTTTATATTGTATATATATATGTTTATGTAGTATATAGAATATATATATTTATATAATATCAATACTATCTTTTAACTATTATTATTTATACTATCTTTTAATTTTATATATAATATACTTATAGGTATACATATGTCTATATAGTATATATATGTTCATATAGTATATAGAATATATATATTTATATAATATCAATAATATCTTTTAACTATTATTATTTATACTATCGTTTAATTATGTATATAATATACTTATAGGTAGGCATATGTCTATATAGTATATATATGTTCATATAGTACATAGAATATATATATTTATATAATATCAATACTATCTTTCAGCTATTATTATTTATACTATCTTTTAATTATGTATAGAATATACTTATAGGTATGCATATGTCTATATATTATATATATGTTCATATAGGATATGGAAAATATATTTATATAATATCAATACTATCTTTTAACTATTCTTAATTATATTATCTTTTAATTATGTATATAATATACTTATAGGTATACATATGTCTATATAGTATATAGAATATATATGTTTATATAATATCAATACTATCTTTTAACTATTATTATTTATACTATCTTTTAATTATGTATAGAATATACTTATAGGTATACATATGTCTATATAGTATATATTTTTTCATATAGGATATAGAAAATATATTTATATAATATCAATACTATCTTTTAACTATTATTATTTATACTATCTTTTAATTATGTATATAATATACTTATCGGTATACATATGTCTATATAGTATATATTTTTTCATATAGGATATAGAAAATATATTTATATAATATCAATACTATCTTTTAACTATTATTATTTATATTATCTTTTAATTATGTATATAATATACTTATAGGTATACATATGTCTATATGGTATATATATATCTTTTAATTAATATTTATATTATCTTTTAATTAGTGGAATACATAGTATATATATATATATATATATGTTTACGTAGTATATATAATATATAAGTTTACGTAGTATAAATACTATGTATTCCACTAATTAAAAGTATATGTTTGTATATGGTATACATATGTATATAGTATATATAATATGTTTGTATATAGTATATGTTTGTATAGTATATGTTTGTATAGTGTATAGTATATAGTATATGTTTGTATAGTGTATATATATATATATATGTTTACGTAGTACATATAATATATAAGTTTATATAGTATTAATACTATTAGAAGACAAAACTATTTATAAGAATCAGAAGAATATTTATTGGTATACATATGTTTATGTAGTATATATAATACATGTGTTTATATAGTATAAATATTATATTTTAATTATTTATAATACATTTATTTTGTTTTTTAAAATTGAAAGAAAGAATGTTAAAATAAGAATAATCAAATAAATATATAATAAATATAAAACAAGACAAAATAGAACACAACTTCTAGCAATAGCCTGTTGGTGAAGGGTTGGTAATCTAATCTTGAGGTCGCGAGTTCGAATTCTATCAATTACAAATATTTGCATATTTTGGGAGTTACTATTCCAGTGGCGGCTGAAGCGGAGGTGGCGGTGGCGGCAGAGGAGGCGGCGGTCCGGGCGGGCGGTGGCGGTGGCGGCGGCGGAGGAGGAGGCGGCGGTCCGGGCGGGCGGTGGTGGCGGCGGCGGCCCGGGCTGGCGGCGGTCCGGCGGGAGGTGGCGGCTCCGGGCGGGCGGCGGGGGCGGGGTGCTCCGACGGAATTCCGCCGAAAAGACGTCCGGCGGAAATGTCCGCCGGAATTCCGCCGGACCGTCTTTCCGGCAGAAATTTCCGCCGGACTGCTTTCCGGCAGAAAACGGCAGTTTAGGGCCATTTTTTCCGGCGGACACGATTCCGCCGGATTTACCGTTTTCCAGAGGAAATTCTGCCAGATTTCTGCCGGATTTTTCCCCCAGTTTTGGCGTTTTTTTCCTGTAGTGAGGGTACAGTAGCAATCACTGAACCCACTTAATAGGGTTGTAGCTAAGGCCCTCCTACGAGTAATAATAGTAGTATCTGAACCCACCAAATGGGGTTATAGTTAGGGCTTGATCAAGTTGGCTAATAGAGATCCCGAATATTCATGAGCATGGATATATATATATATAAAAATGAATATGTTTGGTTCTGCTTTTTTATCTATTATGTAACTGGAAGGTGTAAAACTTTGATTTTGAAACTTGTCTATTTTACAAATATGATTTTTATGTTATATATGTATGTAATTTTCTCGAGCCCGATAGAGGGTCAAGAGATCACTTATTGGGCGAATGTCGCTCACACCACTTATAACCATTTTGTAGAGGATAGTATTGAAAGAGATGGCGATGACCAATTTTAGGGTTGGCGATCATATTGAAGGAGTCCCTGTTTAGAGAATTAGTTAATGTTATTTAGTTTTGCTATTTTCTTTTATAACTCTATCTAGTAAGGCTATTATAACTTAGTCTTTCATTTACGTCTTTGAATTGGAGTTGGAATAGTAGTTAGGATTATTATTGTTTCTGTTGCGATATTCGATTAAGGTTTTTAATGAATATTTTATAGTTTTAGTATGTTCTGATTTCCGTGGCTCGGTGTCTCTGAGTCCAATTGGGCTAAGGGGCATTGCTGTGCCACGTCTTGGATTTGGGGGATGACAGGTGTAGATGCATCTGATCTAAAGGCTACGATTGGATTTCTAGACCCTTCCTCTAGATATTTCCCTAAAACCTTCTAAGGTGGTTTTTACAAGTATGGCCCTTCTTGTAAATATTTCCCATAGAACCTTTTAAAGTACAATTTATAAGTATGTCTTTTTAGAGAGCCAAAAATATTCGAAGTATGTTTACAATGTACAAGTGTATTCTAGCCCCCATAGAATAGTCAAAACCTCTCTATGCCCATCCCGTTTACTTGATACATGACTTAGTGTCTCAGCATGCCCTTTGCTATTGTACGGATACAATAGTGATACGACATCCATCGGTCTCCTCAACACAAGGGAAACCATATGCTATCCGGGAATACCGGAATTTTCATGGGACGTGTGTAGAAAAGATGATCTGATGATTCCCTATGTGTCCCACAGAGTTCACACACGTCCTAGACCGGAATTCCTCTAGCGATCAAATTTACTCTAGTAGGAATTCTATCCCTTACGAGCTGCCATCCCCATATCTTAACTTTATTCAGCACATTGCTTTGTATAAAGCTCGCTTCAGTGGATCTCCGCCAAAGGCCTCTCCCACGGCCACCAACTTTTCACTTTGAAAAAAACGATACCCTAACTTAACAAAGTAATCGCCTGAAGGTTCATGTACGAATTTATCTAATAAGTAGTATGTCTGAGCCCATATACATTAAACATGCATAACCGCAATCACATAGCACAAGGCTCAGCTCGATTTTACTTGTACAACAAGATATACATATATATATATATATATATATATGATCTATTATTTTTAAGTTTTCTTTAATTTTCCCCTAGTTTTAGATCCAGACTATTATTCTCTCCATGAAAAAAGGCTCATCATAAGAACAAGGTTCAAGTGTAGTGAAGCGAAGGCAAAGATTCGAGCACAAGTTTTTCTTCTCTTTTTCTTAATTACTTGAATATTGTGTAATGTGTATTGATGAACAAAAATTATTTTCCAATATTTTTCTTTAGTTATGTGTGGCTAAATATCTTATTGTGATTGCAATTAAACTTATTATGTGAATCTATCTTAATTTCTCCTTTTTATCAAATTTTATGATATTTATTTTGATTATTCAATTTGATTTATATTTTTCAATTGACTGACCTGCTCATTAGGATTTGTGGTTAAGCCTTGACAAAGGAAAATCAGGATCCGACATGAATTGAATAATGGACGCTCAATTATTTTGTGTGTCTGTGTTTAATAGATTTGTTGGTGAAACAGATTTATATTAAGAAACCAAGCATAGCACGTAGAGCTTATCTTAGTTCTTTATTATTAACCATAAACATATAAAATAGCCAGAGACGTATAGGGTAGCTATTCAACAAAAATCCACTATTACACAAGTATCTAGGTTAACAAAATTGCTTGTAAATTAAGTGAAGTTTGCAGGAATAGAGATAGAGGAATGTAATAAGAAAAATTGTAATCCTAACTATTCATTTAATCCATACACAATTGATTTTCTTGCTTTAATTTTCGTAGTTTATTTATTTCAATTTATCTTACGCACTTTGTGATCCTACTTTAATTGTGTAGTTTTATTTATCTTTAATTTAATCTCTCAATTAATGTGTAGTACGATGCATATTTCAAAAACCTTCTTAAATATAAATATTATTAGAGATAACGCCATGTTAACGCGAACAATTTTTTTTACAAGCAAATATATTAATTAAAATATTTTTAACACAATCTAAGCAGGTGACCCAAAATTTTCACAAGAAACAAAGTACCATGACCTGCTCCCCAGCCAACTCCCATATGCTAATCAAATTTGTTGGAGGGGGGGGGGGGGGGGGGGGGGGGGGTTGGGCATTTAAAAAAAAAGGGAAAATCAATCAAAGAAAATATACATCTTAATTAGGATAGTAAGGTTAAAAGAGTAAAATTTAGGGTAAACAGAAACCATCTACTCTGTGAATGGAGAAGCAAAAGAAACAAGAGAAAATAAGGCCCTTAATGAAGAGATCATGCACTCCGCTGACGCGAAAATCCCCCTATGCTCTACGTACTAATCTTCAACAAGATATCGATTTCTTCGAGCACCAAAAGCAAGTCTCTGTGTAACAGGAAAATTTGAAGAGAGAGAGAGAGAGAGAGAGGTAAAGGATTAGATTTCACAAGCAAAACTCTCCAGTGCAATCAGTTGATGTATAGCTTGTGTATTCCTTAACTGAGAATATCTGGGAGTAGGCTTTCAATCCGGTGAGGAAGCGTATGTACGTTGGTTTTCCAGATCCATTTGTGGGAATAGATCTAATGTTTGGAACAAGGTACTCGGCAACCTTGTACGCAAATTAAACACAAGGTTTATGAGGCAGAGTTAGTAATATCAACATCGGAAATGAAAGGTAAACATGACGATTATGTTATAAAAAAAGAAGTTAGTGGAGAAAAGTAAATTGTGGGAGAACTTAAAAGGAATCAACCTAGTTCCAATATTACAAATACCCCTACTGAATATTGAAAATTGAGCAAAACTGACTCATCGATATAAGGTAGAACAATTTGGAAAGCCCATTAAAATGTGCATGTTTGCAACTTTTAATTATGTTTAAATATTGATAGAAGGGGTAAATTGTAAGGTAAATATAAGTTACAAGGGAGGTATGTCTAATTTTGAAACCAGGGAATTTTGTATAATTGTGCAAAGTTACAGGAATGACGCTGTAATTATTTATAAAAATAATAATATTCAAAAAAAGTTCGTTTTCCAAAGTATCATTTATTCTGTGAATATCCGTTCAAAAAAGAAAAAATTGCAAGTCACAGTTATAGAGCTCATTACTGTGTACAAGAAGATTTGCCTTAGGATGAATAGACGCTTACCACTTCAGCTGGTTCAGCCAAAACATTAATGAAAAACTTAGCCTGCAATATCAGAATTAGATGATAAATATCAATGTTAGCCGAAAATAGAACTTTGGAAAAGATTATAAGTAAAACTATGCCTGCTTTGTCTTAGCGCCCGACATAAGAAGATCTGTTGTGACCATTCCTGGCTGCATAGACACGCAAACAGTACGCATGAAAAAGAATAGAAGAATGTGTATATGAAGACATAATAAAGATATGTAAGTTAAAGAAATAGCATTTACTTTAACAATGAGTTCTACATTAACAACATCATCATCATCATCATCATCATCATAATAGTAAAAATAATAACTCCATAAATTAACAAATTGTGATATTTAATAATTTAATCAAGATAGGTTGATAGTCTTCGATGGATTAGCCAAATAAATGAACACATACCGAAAGATTATGTACTATTACATTTTTGACATCTTGCATCCTCAATTCTGCCTGTGAAGAAAAGTATGGATGCAGTCTGTTATACATACTGTATTAACAAAATAAAGATAATCATTGTACCAAATATAAACAAATCCAAATGCACATGATAACAAGAGAATTTTACATAACTTATCTAATGGTTTGCAAGCACTTATGGAGTATATCTGCATTGTATATACCATTTTAGGAGTACTTCATGTGACTATTTACAAATGGCTAAAAAGATAAATAGAAAAAAAAAGAGAAGAAAAGAAATTCAATCAAAAGTAACACATATGTATGACTTAGTTGAATATAGTACAAAATTTAGCTAGAAAAAGAAAATGTAAATAGTGTCCTACATAGAGCATAGCCTTGAAACATTTATGCTACAGTTGGTTCGTGGATTTCAGTAACGAAAATGTGAAAGAAATGAAAGATTATTCAAATGACAGTTGTTCACTTTCACTTTGTATGTAAAGTAATATACAGATACATAATTTTTATTAAAACTCGTTACATGCCTGCAGCGATTTTGTAAGATGCACCACACTACGTTTAGTTGCCCCATAGGCTGCAAATCTGAGGAACATGGTAAATAAATCAGGAAAAAAGGACATATAGAAAACAACTAGGAGGACAAAAAGAATAAACTATTGGTGTGTCAAGACGACGTCCCAATGACATATTGCTTTGGATTCCACATATGCACCAAACAATCCAAATTGTCCCACATTTTGCAAATTAATGTTTCTTTTTTTCAAATGAATCAAAAATGCGGCACAAAAATTGAACTATTTAGTGCATATGTGCAGCATAAGATGGGGGTGTAAAGAATTTCCCAAAAATATACACCAAGAAATCAATTAAAGTATATATCCCCGCAGCACAAATTTACATGCAGAACGGGATAAATAGAAGACATCAAAGGACAATAGAAATAGTGAATAAATTCAGAAATAGGGAACAGTCAAATCAGACCTTGGAGTTGGTCTTCCATCAGAACCAGCTCCATCAATGTTAAAGATATGACCACCTCGTGATTGTGTTTCCATCATATTTATTGCCTACAATAATCATGCATTAGCAAAGGGCCAATCCATCTATTGGATGACTGCCATCTAAAAGCTTAAGCTTTTCAAAAGGGGAAACATTAGATATTCAATTTCTCTAACATGCCCCCCCTCACATGCAGAAATTTATTTATATATATATATATCTCTAACACATAGAGATGCTATGTACCTCGCGAGAACATATCATCAAACCAAGGGTATTTGTAGAGACAACTTCACTGCATAGAAAATGAAGTCCTTGAGTACATGAATAAATTAATAAATATATGTGTATAAAATAAGAAGATAAAATAATAAGAGGACATCACATTAGATCTTCATCAGATGCATCCACCAATGGTTTGTAACTATATGCATTTGATCCTGCATTGTTTATCTGTACCATTCTGAACACAGGGTAAGAGAGAACAGCAAAATAGTTCATCCAGAAGACTAGATATTGGAGATGCAAATGAGGTTGAAGTATGACGAGGAAGTACCCATATATCAATGTATTTAAGATTTTCTTGTGCAAAAGCAACTAAGTTCTTGACATCCTCCCCCTCTCGAACATCACACTTGGTACCCTGCACAAGGAAGAAATAAAGACATGAATACAAATATGGCATATTATATATACATATATATATATATATATATTTGTATACACACCAAATCTATACATATTTATTTACCTTCATGCGAGCTTATATAAGTGTTGCGTGAGAGGAGGCTGGCAGGAATGGAGCTCGGGGACCACCCTTAAGTTTATACAAAGCCATATTTTATATGTATATTTCTCATTTAAATTCAAAATATAGCCCCACAGCTCCCCCCCCCCCGCCCCACCCCCTCCTTTTCCAAATAAAAAATAAAAAAAATAAAAAATTCGTAGCTCTGTCTCTACCTAGGACTTAATTTGATACAATAAAGAACAAGGTCCGAACCTAAACTCTTGTCAATTCTTGGCTTGTAGATTGATTAAGTATATGATTGTGTGGCCCCTTATGAGATGTAAAAAGGCAGGAACAATGATACAGCACCAAAAATGTAAAGTATAATGAAGTTGTGAAGCAGGTACCCACACATGTTGCTTCCCTGATTCCATCCGTAAGCTTTCAATAGCATGTTTCACTCGTTCCTCTATAAAAGTCACGAGCAAGATGGGATGTTTAAATTTGTGCTTCTAGTAAATGCAACACAAAGGAAAATGACAGGAAAAAAAGAGAAAAAAAAAAAGGAAAAGAAAATCAGTTGAAGCTTAGACAAAACTTGTTTTGACATACCACCGAAGATGCTAAACAGAACAAGGTAAAACTCAATAAGATATATTGTTGAATTAGTAAATATGAAAAATAACCTAAGCAAACATGTCAATACTGCACGTAATATACAAAAATATATTGAAAATAAGCCATTTACCTGATCTGGAGCATATAATGACATTATCTCCTGCTTTCAGAAACTCTTTTGCAAGTGCATACCCTATTCCTGAAACCAAATGGTGCAAAACAGTTATTCCCAGCCGAAAATGGAAAAACAGTAAAGGGAACATATACGTGTAAACACAAATAAGCATAGAAAAATTTATGAAGAAAAATCTATTACATATACTGCACAGTATTGTTACATGAGGTCTCTTGTTTTTAGAATAGTTTCTTTAGATGCTGGATGTACGGTAATAGAGTAATTAAATTAAGTCTGTCAAGTTAGTAAAGGAGAGAGAGTAATAATTCTTCTTCAAACCAGCGACAAAGTGTTTACTTGGCAAATACAGGAAGCAGTTTGCTATTCATCTTTAATATAAAATAACTGCAGGCATTTAACACGTCAATACAGAAAATACTAAAAGAACACTAAATGTTTCATTGATAAATCAGAATAAATTATTTGGAAAATTATGTTTCATAAAAGCCTCCGCGGATGCAGATTCAGGACCATTGCACTGCTATAGAAGGGTAAAAGGAAAGCATTAAAGCCGCACACGTGCTTAAAGAACAACAGGCATTTATTCCAAAGAGAGTTATGCACTTGATCAGAATTCATAGGGAAAACCCTTAACTCATGCTCAATAATATTTCATTTCATAAAAACTTGGGGTTGGGTAACTTTACAAAATTATTGGATGCAACAATAATCTTATTTGGAGTAACTTTACAAAATTTTTATTCTTAAATATGTTTTTATTATTGGAATACCCAAAAAAATATATGGAAACACACAGTAAGTGTCCGAAAAGTGTCCGACACGTTATTGATAGTGTATCCGACACGCCATCAGAAGTGTCGGATTTTTATAATTTATGGACACACCACGTGGAGCATCGGACACGTGTCGGGGGAGTATCGGAGGAGTGACATGTCCGACACTACATGGCTCTAATTTTAGTAGTGTCCATGCATTATAGCAAATAACAATTCTAGAGTTAGCTTCTCTTAAGCTATGACGAATAGCTTAGGAATGGCTTCTTTAGTGCTCATTTTGAAATATTATCAACAATTTGATTTACTGATTCAATCATTTACAAGCTTTAAAGAAAGCAAATCACTTTGAGCTTTGGTAAATGCACGAATAAAGTTCAAAAAGCAAACAACAATCAATCCACTACATAGCTTTTATTATCTTGCTCATAACTACCAAAAAAAAAAAACAAGGAAAAACAGAAACGCAGTTCACTGTAGTAATTTGTGCTTCAACGTTTGCACCTCGATCCAACAGGCTAAAGAATTATCTTGAAAACTACCAAATGCCCATCAAAACATCAACTAGCTAGGATTAGCAAGTGGTTCATGAATAATCAATCACTGTTAGCCACTAAAATAAGCTCATAGCTTATCGTGAACAGATGAAAAAAAAAAAAAAAAAGAAAAAAACAACCACACGCGCGCGCGCGCGCGCACTCACCTTTAGTTGAACCGGTGATCAATACATTGTACGGTGGGACCATTGGCTCAGTATTACTAGCAACAGAAGAGGAGGAAGAAGAGGAGGCTTGTGTTGGGAAAAGGGATTGTGGAACATTGGATTTGCAGTTGATCGGGTTTCTGTTTTTGGAGTAATAAAGCGAGAAATGAGTGTGGCGGTTGAATTTCCGAATGGGTTGTGCGTGAAGTGAGAGCATAGGGGCAGAGGAAATTGAGGTCGCCATTGTTGTAACCATGGTGTCTTTACAAGAAATGTAGAGATACTCACAAACAATCTCTTGTCGAGGCTGATATTAAACCCCACAGATAACGCTGATAATTGAAAAGAGAATGCCCAACTTTTGGTTTTGGGAGTAATTTCATGCTATGTCAAAAAAAAAAAAAAAAAAGGCAAATTCCTGATGTAATTATAAATTAATTTTTATAATTTTAAAAATTATAAATATTTCTCCAAGTATGTATTTGGGTAATAAAATTTATCTTTTATCAATGCATAACATAATTGCAAACAGTATTTTTATTATTTTCAACTAAATTTTGAGATAAAATTTACATAATTTTGACAGTTACAAAATATATTAAGTTATATATAAACTTAATTTTAACAAAAAAAAAATAGTGATGGTGGTATCTAATTATAAATCGTGATGCCCGATAATGCTTATGGTGATATAACGTAAAAATATTTCTTAAAAGTTAGTAGATAATAAAATTAATTGAGGATTTTTTTCAAGCTCGACGATGCACATTTTTTAATAATTGGGCTGACAATTATATTTGTAGAAAAATTAACTTTTGAATATCTCTATTTGTGTTTATGATACCCTTTTAAACTTCGAGGGCATTTATAAGTTTATAAATAAGATGTACTTTGCCCGAAAGAATAACAAAGAAAAGGATTTTGAGAAAATGTATATTTAGAATTTGTTTTTTGTGGAATAAAAGTATTTTTAAATGAGTTGCAGAAATAGTTGATGTTATTTTCAATATAGATACATGTTAACTTGGATATCTTTTCACACATCTAATTACCGGTAATCTCATGTCAAACTTTAATGACATTATTATATATAGAATAATAATTCAAATATATATTAAGATATTAATTAATAAATATTAAATATCTTTCTTCGTCTATCTGAATTGAGATAATGATTGTACATACATCAATATTTGAGCAAATATTCGGAGGGGCACTATGCTTCTGAGCTTGCTAGTATCGATTTTAGGGATGATACTTAATTTCAAGGTTTAATTACACTTTTAAAATCCTCTAACACATTTGATCCTGTATGTTCACCTTTTACATATTTAGTCCCATATATTTTTAATTTTTGACAAATTTGATCCTAAAGTAACAAATTTAGTCCTAAACCCCTACAAATACGATCCTGAACTGTCAAATATAATTCTTTATGTTTGCACTTTTGATTCTCTCTCATTTCTCTGACCAAATTAATGGTTTTTTGGCCACACTTCTTTTACACATTTAGGTTCGTGAGTTAAAATCTGTGTAGTTGTGTTATAATAGGTGATCTAAAGAAATTACGTGAAACTCATGTGTAGCTAGAAAATCATTAATTTGGCCCAAAAAATGAGGGAGGAACAAAAATGCAAATATAAAGGACTACATTTATCAGTCCAGGATCAAATGTGTCAAAATTAAAAATATATAAGCCTAAACGTGTAACAAACGAACATGCATAACCAAATATGCCAGAAGACTTTAGGTACAGGACTAAAAATGTAATTAAACCTAGTTTCAAAAATACTTGTCCGACTTTGGATTTGCAAATGAAGTGAGAAAGTGTCATATCACACGACTTTTAAGATATTTCAAAAAGTCAGAAGATGTCAAAGTTCAAAGAATAAAACCGTGACGTTACCAATTTAAAACTTAATCTACAAGATTCAAACCCTTAATATTACTTAAAATATCTAGGATCTCATCCCGCCAAACAACTAATAATTGGTATACTGATGTTAATCGTATGTGTGTACCGAAGCTGAAAAGAATAGAACAGGTACAGAGACAAAAAGTAGTCAGAAGTGTCTGCTTAACTATTGGTAAACTTGCATTTAGCGAAGGAATAACTAATTAAATCACTTATGTTCCAAGAAGAGACAAACATGACCAAACCCCTGCAGCCCAATGTGGGGATGCCATGAATCGACGGGACAATACAGTTGCTGTCTACACAGTTTGGACTTTGGAGCTTCATTTTGTCTTTAAGAAAAGAATATTTACACACAAACAGGTCTCTCTCTCTCTCTCTCTCTCTCTCTCTCTCTCTGACGGTCATGATGGTGCGCGATGCGTCAAAGGAGCGCGAGTTTTGCTGTATACATAGTTTAGAGCAATACTTTTGTCGAGGAAGAATATTTACCTCAATCTCTGGAGGGGGGCAGAGAGAGAGGGAGAGATGTCACACCATGTGTCTTTGAGCAGGCACTGCCCTCACATCTGCTGAGAAAATGAATTCGTCGCCTGTGCCTTACCAAATCCATCAGGCTTTGACCTGAAGATTCAACAACATATATCACACAGCTCATATGGTGTCACAAACAATGGCCAGATAAGCTCTCCTCAATATCACCAAAATCTGTCCAAGTGAACTACTTCAACGCCGTTTAGACCTCCTCCGCCTGCCAAGAAGTTTCAGCATGTTGTCGGTGACATCAGGTGGAGAGTTATCATCTTCATCATGATTACTCTCGGATGTCTGAGTCAACCAAGCTAACGCTTCTATAGCAGCATCTTTCTCTGCTAGGGTCTTATTCTTCTTTGGTTTCCCCACGAACTGCATGCCCTTGAACTCCACCAACGCCCTAAATTCGTTTGTCTTTAAATGCTTTGTTTTGTATTTGGGGGGTGAGTGACCGGCCCTCATCAACAGGGTCTGAAGCAAGCTCTTTGGGTTTGTTCCATCTTTTGTGAATTTGTCTTTATCACAGGACTCTCTCGGTTTCTTGCTTTCACGACCAAAAACAAACCTTCCTTCACACTGATCACCCGACACCAGCTCGTGGACAGCTAGCATGAGGTACTTGCCTTCCCTGTGGATGTCAATGATCGGATTTTCAAGCTGCAATTTTTAAGAGGGATTAGTTACAGAAAACTCACAGAGGTTTGACCCATTTTCACAAAACCCCATTCCATATGAAAAATTACAAGTACCCCCCAATAAATAGTTCCATTTTACAGGTACGCATGTGCAAAACAGAACCAAACATTTTTTCATACCACAGGGGCCTTTGTGAAAGTAGACAAATCTCAGGGATTATTTTGTAATTAATCCATTCTTTGAGACTCAGAGAAGTGATATGATAAAACAACACGAATGTGTCTTCTTAGAGATGGTGAATAGCTAAGGAGCACAGCCAAATTATATATTAGTCGACTGAGTTCATTTATACGAGTCCCAAGCATTCATGACAAAACATTAAATGTTACCAAAGAAACTTTATAATATCATTCAAATTTTAATCTTCATGGATTAATTCTAAAGCACTGTATGCATGAACCAAAACCAGTTATTCCAGAAGTCTAAACCGCAGCTTCTATTTCATTTATTCACAGCAAAGTACGGTGAAGATTTTATGAATTAGTTTAGTCCTGATCTTTGTAAGTTACATGCACATCCCTCATAGTGTTGTTTGGGCTGAACTTGTAGGTGTAATACTTCATGTTATAAGAATTATTAGGAATGTGAAAACTAAACAAAGGAAACACAAATTACCACAAAACAGAATAAGGTAATATACACATAAAAGTATGGAACTAGCCAAAAATACCTTCTTTTGTAGAAGCTTATTGAGCTCCTCTTTAAGCTTCACATAGCACTCTGCCAAACTTGGATCCATGAAAAAGTCAATATATCCTTCCAACATTTTCAGATTTCCAGCCTGAAAGACACCAAAATAGAAGGATTAAAAAACATAAATACAACTAAAAGAGGATTTAGTACCAAAAAAGCATCTGGTGATAGAGAAAGTTACCATGGGACCGTAGTCGAGTTTACCACCAAAGAGGATCAAAATAGAATCAGAGACTCCAGTTGAATCACGTATGAATACAGTATTGACTTTCACCTTCTCACCAAATACCAACCATGGGTATTGTATCGTTTGGTAACGTGCATTCACAGAATTCTGGTTCAAAATAGTATTTGAACAATTTTCAGTAATGCAAAAGGCAACATCTAAATAAAAGAACAAGTTTCTCTTTCCAAAGATGAACAGGAAAAATAATACATTTGTCTTTTTTTTTTTCCTTCTTTTTTTTTATTTTTGTCATTTTCTTTTCAATATCAACTTGATACTTTTGGCACAGATCGAGTTATTTCTCATAATGCCATAGCATGAGATGTTGAGTTTTCAACTGAGTCTCAACAAGTCTTATGTTTCTTTAGAGTAATCCAAGTTACAGCGGGAGGTATCTTTGAGCTTATTAACACGTGGTGTCCAAGACTTGAACAGAGTTCAAGTATTAAAGTTAAAAACTTCACAAAGCCGGGATATTATCAAGTTACTGATAGAGCAGCAATGTTTGCTAAGCTCAATAGGATCGGCACGGAAGATCTCCAATTCTATCTTCTAAAATTCCTTGTCAAACTTTAGTGTCACATGTTATCTTAAGAGCAAGAACAACCCACCACATCCAATATTTTATGTCAACCTGAACTGATGCATTCCCGGATTCCATCTTCTTTTATTTTTTCTTTGATGATTTCACTTTCAAGGACCTCCTGTGACTGAGGCACATGGTCAGTTAGACAGAAATAGTTGACCATGGTAGACAAGCTCCATTTTTCTCCCAAAAGATGCATGTCAAGTGAGTAGAAAACAACAAGAACCAACACTCCGAATAGTAATGCAGATACACCCACAAATGGCAGTTTGACACTAGAATGAAATTTCTTGAGAGTGATCTATTGAAACAAAATCCGATACAACAATGAAATCTCTTCCAAGGTAAAATAGAAACTACTAAACTTCTGTAACAATGCATGTCAAATGTGACTAGATAACAGAATATGCCTTAGAGCATACCGCATAAAGCAAGACTTGCCCATCATCCATTGTCTTGAAAGACATCGATGTCTCCCTGTGCTGCAAATGATGGAAAAGAAAAAGGGAAAAGAAATGCAAAATCAACTCTGTTGCATTTAGTTGCTTGACTTCAAAAAGAACCACAAATAGAGGAACTCACCACCACAGATGCAATTCCAGGAAATAGACCAGAACATATAACAGCACGGACCAAAGATTGATTGTGACTTAATTTGTTGTTAGTTGCTCCATCTGTGTGTAGCAATCCAGCGTCCTTCAAGATGTAGGTGAACTGTTTACGAAGAGAATGGATAGCTTGAAGAGTTTGGACAGACAGGAAGTTTCTCCAACAGAATTCATATGCTGATCCTTCTCTTTCTGCATCCTTCCATCCTTCATATGCACGCACAAGAGCCATATGATCGCTGTAGTCCTTCGCTGAGAATCTTGACTTGGCAGTCCCAGCTAACTGCATCAAAATGAGATGTAAATGAGCTCATAACTCTCAGCATAGACAGCTAATGTCAGAAGTTATTTACACTGTCGTATGATTATCTCACGTGACAGAGAAATTACAATTTGCCACATAGCTCTTTAATTTCACCCTTTAAGCATCACAAATTGCTGAGTGAGATACTCCATGCTATGCTCTATACACTAGACCCCTTTGACTTTTCAGCTGATAGTGCATGACTTATTAGTAGATTGGATGTATGATCTAATCTCAAAATGGTATTGTTTTTCTTGGAAATCTTGTCTATTAAAGGATCAAAAGAAGCTCAAATGGAACTAATTATCTATCTCCATTAAAGGCTTCCAGATTTCCTAGGGATTATTTACCGGTAAATCTGTTCTCAGAAGCAATGATGCAAGACAATCACACAAAATGAGCAAAATCATACTGATAAAGAAGTGCATGATTTACCCATCTCAGATCACCACAAAACCAAGTTGGTAAAAAGGAAATCCAGGTTATGGACAGCGCATAAATATGTATTCTAGAAGTCTCGCAGTCTGTAATGAATGTGGCTTTGAAACAAAGGCATGAATAAAGATCCATATACTATGCTATCTTGACACATTTGATAAAGGATCCAGTAACACCCTCGCTCATTTGGTTGCTGCAATTGCTGAAAAAGTCTGAAGACAGGGCGAGTATTGAAAAGTTTGGAATAAGGGAGGATGATATGAACCCTTTTTGTTTATTCTATCCATTCTTTCTTCCTTCCAGACAGATATTTACTATTTGAATTTTTTTAAAAAAAAAAAAACGTTAATGTGAAAATTTATAGTATTTGATCTGTTGCTTCAAGCAAAGTTTGTAATTCTATTGGATTCCATGGATTGATCTTCATATCTTGATAATAAATCAAGATATCTTCTAATGATCAATGACTAATTTGAAGGGCTGATTTTCTGGGATGTTAGCCCATAAAATCAGATTACTTTATTAGTTGTTGGCGAGATAAAAAAGGGTATCTTGCCATTACACAAAAGTAATACGCAGCTGACTTACATCCTTTTTGTCTTGAGGCAAAAGAAAAGGGTCTCTGACACTGAGACCAGCCACAATTGTCAATATAGGGTCAAAGCAGCGAAAAATAGCACCCATGATCAGCATTTTCCCTAGCTTAGGATCCACTGGAAGCACTGACAAGAACTTTCCTGATCAATTGAGGGGTAGAAATTAATATAACAATGAAGTGAAAAGGTAACATATATCAATAGGACGAATGACAAGCAAAGTAGAATATGTTGTCTAACGCACATACCAAGATGTGTAAGGTTCTCATTTTCATCTAATGCACCAATCATCTTCAAGAAATCAACAGCATTTTGCACCTGAAATGTAAAAAGGGAATGAATAAAGAAAGGTTCAATGCCTTGGAGAAGGAACAAAACCAGGTGAAAAAATATTATTCTTAATAATAAAATACATATAGAATCACATCACTTCTGTTTTGTAGAAAAGCTAAGTGAAAGACAAGACCAAAGAATGAGTGAAGATAGCCTACAAAATAAGGCTTCTACAGAACACCTTCTTTTCTATACCTTCCAAACAACGGGAAAGCTAATACTTATTCAAAGCCAAGTTTTGCGTCCCTCCATCACACACGTAATGTCAAACTAAGGGAGTATGAAAATCCAAATGCACAATATGAAAACCCACAAAGAAGCAGCATGAAAACAACGATTTGAATGGCGCAAATCACATTTCAAGCCCTGATTATTTGAGGTTTCCTTATTGTAAATTCTTCACAACTAGGTTAAAATAATTAGGCCATTCTAGCAAGAAAGAGCAGGGCCACCTTTGTGCAAATCCTCATCTAGCACCAATGATAGCCACAAAAATAACTTGTTAGAGATAGCAAATATTTGAGTCTCTGTCCACTTTCAGATTAGGAAGCTATCTAATATATAGTTCAAAGTCATGCCATATTCAAAGTCCTGAATCCAGGTCTCCTCGACACCCGTTAAAAAAAGATAAAGGTCCACATTCTAAGCTTCAGGAAAAGAATCCCACCTACACATGAGGGACCATGTTAGAAATTTTAAATATTTAATACACAGACCTAACAATTGAAGCTTTCAGATGACGTGGTCATCCGGTATGAATTTCTTAAACAACCAGAAACCATTTGAGGAAGGTGCTTCTCTTAAACATCATCCTACAGCCTGCCACAAAAAAACAACTAAAAAAGAGGAAAAAAGAAAAGAAAGAGGTCTGCATGTCCTAAAAGCTAACGAAATTGGGGTAGAGACCTAAGAAATTCAACACTGTAACAGAACTTCTATTTGACACATAAGGATGCCTACTTAATGCAAGGCTTCTAAACATAAAGCAATACTAAGTAGAAAGACAAAAGCAAACATACAAGTTAAAATAAGAAACTAATAAGATAATACGTGCACAGCTACATGGAGGTTCACATCAGATTTGTATCTTTCCACCTTTTTCTCCAACGAAAACCACAAAATGAGCATAAAAAGGCCAGCTGGCACATGAAATTTGGAATTCACAGAACGGTATTCACATTGTAAACCATCATGAGAAGCAACACTCTAAGGTTGGCTTCTCGAGATTGCCATTGCTATAAGTTCCAATAGTCATAATCTATGTATTCTGGAAAACCAAAGAGTTTTAGAAAAGGAAGGAAATTAATGTATCCCTACCTTCTCGCTGGTTACAGCATATCAACCTCATAAGATTTACAAGGGATGGTAGGCGTACAACAGAAGAAGTTAGATTCCCATACGTAGAGCTCCAGGACACAAGTGTATAAAGTTTTGGGAAGACGAGGTGATATCACTGGGGTTGTAGAAAATACTGGTAACTCCAGTAGACAATTATTTTACCCTTAGACCATCACCAAACGATATTTCGAATTCATGAGGAAGATTTTTCAAACTCATCAAGCATTAATGTCCAGACACTTGAAGAATTTCACATGAAAAATAATAAGCTTTTCCTCATTAAAAGAAGACCAAAATCCATATATCTTATACCTTCAGTACAACAATTGTTTAGGATATAATTGCAAGCCAGATAAAAAGGTGGTTTCTTACAGCCAATGGTTCAGGCGGCTGAAGTGCAGCAGACAGAAAGTCTCCAATGCTTTCAACTTGTAAACTTTTAATTTGCAAGCAGAGTGAGTTCAAGGGAGTTCTTAAAAGTTCAGGAAGTTGATACTCAGCAAAGGCTTCATAAACACATCTCGGATATAGATGGTAGCACTCGCCTGGCTGTACACGGCCAGCCCTACCCCTTCTCTGCACCCAGGAAAAGTTAAATGAAGCAACAATAGTCAATAAGTAAGCAGGGACAAGGATAATTGACTTCAATATCAAAAGAAGTGCAGAAAATGCAAAACCAAACTCAGGCAAATTAGATTGAAAGCTTAACATTATATAGACGGTGCTGCACAGCTCTAAGTAAGAAATATTGGCAATCAAGAAATTTTTAAGTGTACTACATGACAAACTTAAGCACTTCGCAGCGAACACATATTTAAAGTACCGCAGACATGCAGAACCAAGCAATTTACTTAAAATTAAGTCCATTATTAAATTAGTTGTGCAGCCATCAATGCTCCTGACATTCATCAGAAAATGAAAGTTTTTCCTCACAAAGGAAACAGACCCAAAAAGTAAGAAAAAGTAACCATAAACATTGTACTCACTTGCCGAGCAGAAGCTTGGGATATCCACGAAGGTAGCAAACATGGCGTGTTGTTTAGGGCATCATAAGTGGTCTCCTTCGCTTTCCCACAGTCAACCACAAATACTATGTCATTAATTGTAATACTAGCCTCAGCCATATTTGTAGCAAGTACTATTTTGCGAACATTAGGAGGTGGCTTCTCAAATATGAGTTTCTGTAAAACTTCAGATGGTCAACAAAGTAATCTTCAATCAAAAAGAAGTGAAGGTGCTAGTAATAGAGAAATAAAAGACTGCACATTGAGAATAGCCTCACTCAAAAGCAAGTTTATAGTGTTAAATTTTTTGAGGTTGAGTGAGCAAAACACCATGAAAACAAACCATTTATAGGTTGGTAAACGGAAAGATAAAGAATTAAAACAAAATCATGTAAATATCTAAATGAATGAATATTTAGCAAGATATGAACTCGACCATCCTGAAAAGTTTTCAAATCTCTCTTCTTATTCCTGGCCACACAATGACACAAGCAAGGCATATAATCAAAAGCAACGAGGATGCAAAAAATGATGTTCGGCATAAGATGGTAATGCTTCTAAAGGCAATAACAAAATAAAAAGTTCACGAAAATAAGAATATTTTACCTGTTCAGAGGTGGCCATTGAGCCGTGGCATGTAAGAAGCAGGACCCTATTGGGATCCCCTAAAGAGGGTGAGCTTTTAGTTGATCCCTCAAACAACTTATATCCTCCCAACCAGTCATAAATACTAACACAGCACCAGGGCGTTCCTTGCGACATATGTGGCACAATACCGCCTCAATAAGGTTGAATCCAATACAATCAGGTGTCCAGCATGACAATGACTCATGTACCCTAGAGCTATAATTCTCAAAATTTGATTTATTCAGAGCTTCCTGTCCATCAAATAAATAGCATAAATAAATCTGATTAGATTAAATATACTGAGGAAAGCCACACAACTGAAATAGTCGAATTCCTTCAGTATAGATAACTGTAAACCAACCAATAGCACAAGAACCACTTAAACGGACCAGTATAAACACAGAAAAGGGACAGCGCAATATTGACGTGTAATATAACAATGGCTCAGCTGTGTCCTGGTGTACAGTAAGAAAAATCGTGAAATTCAGGGAAAAACAATCAAAAGACACTAGTTTACGATCTCACTGTGGACCAAACCAAATAACTAGAACTGAAAGTTGCTTTTTTTACACTATGGTATGATGGAGTCCCTAAAGGCCAAGTGTCAATATTCCAGACCTTAGTTTCTCTTGAATTGAAAGTGTGGCTTTTTCTTGCTAATGAAAGTTATTTCCATCTCAAAGATCCAAGTCCAAGGACTATTTAAATTATAATATTGATGCCACTACTCCTGGGACAACCCTCCTGCCGCGGAGTCTAATAAATTTCAGCTAAGTTAGAAACTACCAACTCAAATGTGCAAGGCACTTCTATTGCCCCGGTTGACAAAACGGAAACTAAGGGGCATTCATTTCTTCTTTGCCAAAGCTGCTTTACTTGCCAACGCGACCAATACAGGGTGGGTGCAAGGTTTCACAATCCTTTGGTTTTGACATCAAGGTCCAGTAGTCTAAATATTCAATCTGGTCTGTTCCTAAAATCTTCAGATCTCCTAGTTTGGTTACAAGAGGTTTTAACTAGCTCGAATTGGATTGTCTCATAGGTCACAAGAGTAAGAATAAGTTCATTTACACCCATTAAGTCCACTTTCTCCTTTGTCATCTCTCTTTACATTAATTAGTCCTTCACTATTCAACAATTTCTGACTAATCATTAAATAAGGCTAACCTCTATATTATGGAAACTAGAAGTCTTAGTCATTATTACATAGCATGAGGGCAGCTAAAGCCAAAAATAACTATATTGTAAGTTCCTGCTCCCAAAGTTCCAAATACTATATTAGTTCTTCAAATTGCAGAATAACAACTTGTCTCATCTATTGAAACCAACCATGGGGTGTGACATGTAAAAGGGGACCACTTCTCTAACCTCTACACTTTAAGAACACATAAATCTACTATTATGTCAAAAATAGAAACCAATTTCCACCAGAAATTCACTCTTTCAAGCACAGTAGCTTGAGATGAGTCGGACATATGAAACAAAATTCCAGTTGGGTTGCTTGCTTGTAAAACACATACATCAAACAGACAGATTATCGGGCCCAGTTCCAAATTCTATGCCATGGCCTCCAGTCATCAAGAAAGTCTGTCCAAAAGGTAGGTCTCGATAGAAGTGCTGGCTTGATGACCTCATGCATTAATTGCATGAATAAAGCAGAATGATGGTTACACCAACGTAACTCCGCCAAAGTTCTTATTTTACTTCTCATTGCATTTAAGATTGTCTATTTTCAACAATTATTTCAGAAATTAAATAATTTGACAAGAGCAGATGAGCCATAATGTTGAGGCATGGACAAAGACAAGAATTTGTTCTTAGAGTAAAATTGCGTCCATTGGGCTACGGTGAACAAACAAAAATAATATACGAATATCCCAGAACTACATAGATATAAGGTACCTCCTGTGGTTTCATGAAGACGCCAATACCCATGAACACTATTCTTATTGAACTCTTGGCGACATGCACAGATTCGAAGAAGACAACTGTATCACCTATCCCAAAACAAATGCTATAACACTGGAAAGGCAACAGTTGCGAATGCAAGGATCTAAATTTCCTTCTGATAGAGGGAAAACCCAAATTCATAAGTTAGGAAGAAAATGCAACAGGTGAATGAAACACACATGATGGATAAATAGCAATCCATTTAAATGTTAAAGCTGGATTCCTTACGTTAATATGGCCAACGTTTCCTCAAAGAATTAGCATTATTAAGTCAGATGCCATAATACACAGACTTGAACTTAAGTTACACAGAATGATAGTGTAATTATTTTGCATTGTGTATGCTTCAACAAAGGGAATAAAAAAAAATCTGTTCAGCAGAAAGGAAACATAAAGTACATTTTTGTCATCAGAATGAGTCC